>OU343220.1:323730182-323919709 GCA_910596185.1 Chrysanthemum makinoi | reverse complement strand
ATCGCCGGGTCTTGCATAAATCTATTTGGTGTCAGGCCGAGTGAATAACGATCTGGTCTGTGTATGTAGTATCTGAGACTTCCAATTAAGCGGGTAATAAGTTCGCGTCTTGGGTTTCTTCGCCTTGACCAAGATAATATTGGGATCCATTCGTATCTCGTCTTTGTCCGAGTCATGCTTGTTTCTTTTAAGATCTTGTTAATATACTACGTTTGCTTGATTGTAATCTCTCCTCACGATCATGTAACTTCTATCAAGGTAATATGCTAGCAACCCAAAATAACTCATTTCAAATTTTTTCTTCCATCGAGATTTGAACAAGTCTATTTCCTTCAACTTTGGAGTGCCGTGATTATCAAATCATCTATATATACTCCAAATATAAGTGTAGAAGTCTTGCTTCTCTTTGTATAAACTGCTTGTTTGAGATTACATTTCTTAAAGTCTAATGACTTCAAGGGTTGGTCAAGCTTCGTTCCAAGCTCTCGGTGCTTGTCTTAAGCCATACAAAGCTTTAGTTAGCTTGTGACTTTTCAGGTTTCCTTGTTGAATGAAACCTTCGGGTTGTGTAACATAGACTTCTTCCTTCAGTTCTCCATGTAAAAATGTTGAATTTTACATCTAAGGTGGTATTTTGCCCATCCATGATATCTTTGCTGGTGATTATATATATTATGTTCTATTCTGCAGTGGTGCAAACACCTCATCGAAGTCTATTCCTTGTTCTTGTACATAACCTTTTGATACTAATCTTGCTTTATATTTAATGATCTTTCCTTACGCATCTCTCTTGGTTTTATAAACCCATTTGAGTCCTATTGCGCCGATTTCGGGCAATGTGGTAAGAGTCCATGTGTTATTTTTGTTAATTGAATCTAATTTAATTTCCATGGCCTCAATCCACTTCTCATCTTTGATGCTTCACTTGTAATTGAGTTCTTCTTTTGTGAAAAATAAGCTTGGTGCTTCTACTTCATGCGATAATCGTGGGCCAGAAATACTTTTAAACCTTGTATTGGTCTATGATCATATCTTTGATTTGAGCTTCCTAATGAAGCTAATAGTAGCCTTCTTCATCTTATGAGTTAGGATTGTAAGTCTATGTTGGTGGTGTGATTGGTGAGGTGGATGCGGTATAGGATCGGGTTCATGATCACGATGTTATCATTTTTTTACGTGTTGGTGGTGTAAGATTCTCATTGTCAACTCCGTTTATCTAAAACTAGTCCAAAAGCGTTATCTTGTGTACTTGTATCCTCTTCATTGTTATTCCAACCCCGCGGTTTTAGTTTCCATAAACTTTACATCCCTAGTAGTATGTTTCTTCTTTCCAATTGGATCATATAGCCTACATGCTTTTGATCCTTCTTCATGTAAATCATTGGTATGCTTCTATCATCCGGCTTCTTCAGTGGTATTGTTATCTTAGCATAAAGTGTGCATCGAATATTCTTAGGTATTCAGTTTGTTTTACATTTGAGAGCTTCATATGGTTTTGTTCTTATCCCGGGCTTTCTTAGGTACTGTTGAGTATGTAAATGGCGTGTCATTTGCTTCCGCCAAAAAGTTAAGGGTAACTTCATCGCTTTCATACTCTAGTAGTTGATAACAACGTCCTATTCCCTCTCTACTACACCATTCTATTCGGTGAGTATGATGGCGTCAATTGTCTTGCTATTCCATTCTCCCTACGGTTGATGAATCTATTTGATGTAAATTCACATCCTCTATCAGTTCTTAGCATCTTTATTTTCAACTTCAACTTTGATTCAATGCATTACTAAGTTCCTTGAATGTTTGAATGCTTGATCTTTTGAAGTTAGAAAGTAAACACATGAAACGTGCGATCATCTACTAATAAGAAGATGAGCTTGATTTGGAAATGGTGTTACGTGTGTTTAATAAATATGCATCAGATTTGTCTTGCATGATGTATTCTCGGTATTCCATCCACTAGACCCTTTCTTGTCATCTTGTTGATAACGTCAAAGTTTAGATGACCTAATCTAGCATGCCATAACCATGCTTGATCATCGTTGCTAAGAGACATATAGGTGATTCTATATGTAATCTAATAATGTAAAGTCGATTCTTAGATTGTTCTACTTTCATCAACAACTTCTTGCTCTTATCATACAAAGTCAGTATATTTCCATCCATGATGATCTTACAACGGTATGTTGCTTTTGAGGTTTGGAATGTAGTAAGCGTCGAAATCATCTTACGTTGTAGGTTTCTACATCCTAATAATATTGAACCTCTACCCTTTATCTCCACATACGATCCATCTCCAAAGCAGCGTTGCGTCAGCAATATCCATAAAATGGCCTTTGGTGCCCGTCATATGGTTACTTGCACCATTATCTAAATACCATATGCTAGCATCTGTTGTAGCATATTTCTAGGGTTGTACTTGTTCTTCATTTAACAAGATTTCTTCAATTTAGGTGTGACCAATAGTGATGGTTCATCGTCTTCAAGATAAGGTTTGATTGTTCTGAGTTGTTGGTGGGTTTCTCGGTCTTTCTTGAAATGTCCAAGTTTCCCGCAATTGAAAATTTTAAACTTCTTTTTATTCCACTCACCTTTATTCTTATTGTGAGTTGAATTTTCTCCATTCGATTTATCTCTATTTCCTTTATTTTGCCAATTTCCTCGTGAGTAGTTTGATCTACCTCTATATTTTGTAAATCATTTCTTATTTCTATAGTGTTCTCCTTGTGCGAATAATAAGTTATCTTGGCTTTACTTGTCCCTCCTTTCGAGTTTTATTCTCTCCTCAAATGCCTTAAGTCTTCGATGATCTCATCTAGCGTAATGTGAAGAGATCATTAAATGCGATTATATGGATGCTACTATTTGAATGAACCTATACGGTGTGGTCTAATAGTTTTAGGTACTAAAAGTGATTCATCCAAAGCTTTTTCTAATTCTACCTTAGGCGTGGCGGATTCGGTTTGGTGTGTAAATGCATCCACCGTTTCATCTTCCTTCAGAAGGGTCAAATCCAATCATTAGTGATTGTAACCGTGCTTGTTGCACTTTCTCTTCTACGCGTGTCTCTTTTTAATGAATCCCATAATTCCTTTGCCGTTTTGCAACTTGCTACTTGTAAGATCACATCTTCGGTCAAGGCTTGATATAGGAAGGCGTACGTGCCTTATCCTTATCCTTCATCATCTACTTGTGTTATCCTTAGGTTCTATTGCTTCCCATAAACCTTGTGCTTCTAGTATCACCTTAATTTGTATTGTCCAAACTGTGTAGTTTATGGTTTTGAGTTTAGGGCATTGATCTGATGTGCCATTGGGTTACGGGTTTTCAATGCGTGTTAGTGTTATTAAGCGTCAGATCTGGCATTTTGATAGTGCTTATGATCTTCAATTTCTTCATAGTATGGTATTCTTAATACTACGGAACGAAATAGTTATCAAATCTAATGAAACGGGATCAAATATAAAGTTCTCGGGATTTCCTAATAATATGAAATAACGATCTATACTATCTAAAGTATAATAGAAATCCAAAGTTTGAATTTGTGACCTCGTTGTTGTGTTAAACACAATCGTACGTATTCCCACTTGTGTGTTTTACTCAAGTATAATACCAACCACGTTCTTTCTTTCGTCTTATACTTCCGCGTTGTTTTATGATGCTTGGTTTCTCGGCATTGGCCCCTAGATCTTTGTGCCGGCTTCTTTCTCCAAAAACACCCAATGTGTCCCCGATCAAACTATGATGTTTGTTAGTGTTTCGTTCCAAGTTCTTCACAAATACTCCTTTTCTCACAAAATACCTCTCGGTATTTTTACCAAAGCAATTTGATTGCTTTCTTCTTCACTAATACCCTACGGTATTATCCCAACGTCAAATGTGAGATTTTGTTTGTGGATTCTGCTGCTGCTGTTCCTTTCCGTTATACCACGATACTTCCTTATATTTTAAATTTCACCTTGTATCTTCAACAACTTAATACCGTCGGTATTCTTATTTGCAAAGCAAGTGATGACCTGTTTTTCTTTATTCTTTGTTGTTTTTCCGTATTGCTAAACGCCTCAAAACAATCCTTGATTGTTTTCTATCTCGGTACCTTATCAATCTTCAAGCAACGCCTTTTGTTTCTTCTTGTATATCTCGTATATACAAGGTATCTTCTTGGCGTCTTTAAACTTATTATCCGTTGTAATGGTGACGGTTTCTTTCTTCTCCTTTTTGTGGGTGTGCAAGACACCAACAAAGCCTTCAAAATTGTTCTTCTTCTTTGAGTTTTTACGTGGTGTATGGAGTACCACAACGGCAACCTGCAGACCGTATGGTGTCCTCGGTTGCAATTCGACACAAGGTAAGTAAGTCGTATACTACTTCTCTTCGTCCTTAGTTATCCAGGCAACGTATGTTTAGTTTGTACATCGCGTATGTTTAGTTTGTACGTCGCGTTCTTCTTCGAAAAAAAATTCCGTCTTCTTCTTTTCTTCTTTGGTTTTCTTACGTCTCGTTGAGACTTTTGTTTTGTGATATTGCTCGTTAACAAAGTTACGGTATTTGATGATGGTGTAACGAGATGTGTATAACCAGGCTCTTGATGCCAAATGTTGGTCCCAAATGTGAGTCGATATGAAATGCAAACAAATAAACTTGAATAACTAAATCGATGAACTATTGTAACGTTACATGTATGCGACGTATATACTAAACGAAGGGACATAACCCAACCGGTAATGGGTTCAAAATGTAACCGTTAGTTTCTAACTTAACTATCATTTAGTTTATGCCGTTTTATGGTAATATAACTACTAACCGTTTGGCGGTTGTAAACTATGTAATAATATTTGGTCCTTGTCATTTGAAGCAATGTCGAGATTATAGTTTACACTCGTGAATTAAGCGTTGAATTATGGGTCTTTAGCATGGAGTAGCAAAGTATTTTAAATTAGAAGAAGAAAATCGTTCGGAGGATGTAAAGAAGGTCTTTGATGAACAATTGAGACAAAAATACGGAGGAGAAAAAGAAAAGCTTGATAAAGATTATACAAAACAAGAAAAATTATAAGTAGAAGGTAGTAGGTTCTTACTTATATGGATTTGACCAAATACGACAGCTTTGACACAATAGCCATCCGACATGGTATAAGCGAGAAGATCGAAAAGAGCGTAATCTACTTTCGAGTTCAAAAATACTTGGAGTTTAGAGATGGAGAAGATGGGGATCAAAAGTGATGTCGAAGTGAAAGGTCAAACCGATGAGGTTGCCCAAGTTATGGATGGTAATGGTGAAAGGAGGAAAATAAGGAAGAAAAGAAGTCGTAGTGTGGTGAAGATGGACCATTTCACGTAGCTTTCGCCATTCCGATGGGGTGGAAACTCTCTTAAAAAGCTTGCTTCGCTTTGCATTGTCTTATACCTTATTGTTGGTAACTGCTAAAGTCCATTTTGATACAATTATTGTTCGATACATATAAAAAGAAATCATGAAAATTATGATACATTATCGTGCCATTAGCCCAAAATGAAAGCGTCCATCTATTCATCTTAGGAAAATGGTTTAATTCAACAACTAAATATTTTTATGTTATATATTGTGACTAAATTGACATAACATATGCTATAGTTAAAAGTATTTCCTAGTTCATATTTTGGTAACTATGTTATAATCACTTCTATTAGACATCATAATTAACAAACCGACCCATTCAAAATTAATCTTTAGTTATCAGGTTTGAGACATAAAATTCATATCTACACCATGTCTCTCAAGCTTAACATCTAGAGTGGGATCATCGGCAATACGCAACAACAAAATCGGCCATGCCATTAGGGACAAAACTCCCCTTCGCCGCCTCTCCTTTGGGTGCTGTTCACACATGCTCCAAGCTTCTTGCTTATGGCCTTCATCCTTTTAACATACCCTTGAAGATCCATGAACCCCATCCATATACCCAATCTCCAATATTAAGCACCTCATTCAACATAAACAACTCATCCAACATCTTCTAAAACTACGACCGGGTCAACTGACTTCGACCTCCTTCATCTAAGTTAATATCCGACATATCACTTTCAAACTCACATTTGACAATAATTGTTTCAACACAATGTCCGGTCCACCACGACTTATGAAGCTCCTTCAACTTTTATGCTCCTCCACTCGTATGAATCCAATCTTTTCACACTAAACAACTCTACATTACACATTTTACGTGCTTGTCGCTAATAAGGCCCATATGGGGACCATGTCATGTCAGAGTAATCATAAGTGGTGTATTTTCCAGCGGTTTAGGGCAAAAGTTGACGCCATAGTTTTCAAGATGACTTTAGCCATGCATCTCAACCGAGCAGCAAACAACAACGCTTTTGGAACCAAATTTTCACGGCATGATCCGTGTATTTTTGGGCCGGATCATATATGAAACGGTGGCTAGCTAGCCGTGCAATTGCAATATAATATGAAGTCATGTTGTTGTTCCATTTATTATGGTGATGAAAGAAGAGCTAAAAGATGGTGGATTTATAGTTGACACTACAAGCAAAAGGAATTTTAGTGACAACAAAATTTATTATGACAACATAATGGTCACCAAGTTGAGATGGACCCTACCATTTTCACCAATTTTCAACACCAGATTCTAGTCAAAGCAAAAAGTAGGGTTACGAAATTGGTAACGATATAATATCACCAAATTTTTTAACTTTACATTATAAAAATAATAAATAATGATTTTTCTTTGATAAAAAACTTAATGACGATTGTGGTTGTCACCAATTTATAATCTAAATTTAATTATATTTATGTATTTAAAAATACTTTTTAAAAATATTAACTAATGCTTTTTTAAGTAAAGTTTTTTGATAAATATGTGTAGTGACAATCTAGTCTGCAAATTATTAACAAATTTAATTATGTTCCTCATTATAAATAGTTTCTAAAAACTAAGTTTAGTGACAACTAAGTCGTCACCAAATTGTTATCCAAATTTATTTATTTTTATTTTATTAAAAATACTTTTTAAAACTCATAAATAAATGTTCATAAATTAATTTTTTCATTATTAAACACTTGGTGACAAAGTCGTCACAAAATGTTTATCATTTCTAAAAATAATAATACAAAGAAGTAAAATCGAGTATAACTCGACGACACTATATCTATGGCTTAGTTAAAAATATTTGATAATTATAGTCAAATTTGACTTTTTCCACCAAATGTTATAATAATTTCCCCGAGGACATGTCCTCCGGGATTATAGTCAAATTGACCTTTTCACCAAATATTATACACTAAATTTTTGGTCGTGAAGTTTCCACAAAGTTTTCAGAACATGTCCTAGGTGATACTTATTAACCTGCTTTATAGTTAATTAAGCAATGTACATTCAATAGGCATGTGTTAACTTCAATAATATTAAGCGGAGAAATTACCAACAAATAAGTGAAATCGGTATCATTCGTCTATTGTTATTGCACTCGTTATGCTGTTGTTGCCTCAAGTACATTTATCTTACCAGTCAAGAACTTGTAGTTTGAGCACTCTGCATTTTCATGACTCGGTCCGAAAGTCATGTAGAATAACTTCGCAGTGTTGAAGGTCCCACTAGCAATGTAAGACATTGATTCTTATGTGGTGAAGACGTAATCCACTAGCACCAACGTGTCGGTTGAAAGGATACTTGGGTACCCACTGAATCGCACTTAGACATATGGGCTTTCAAAACTAGGAAAACGATGTAAGTAATCTATTTCTTAACACGCCGTAATCATCATGATCAAATTACTTGTTTTTAACTTTTTTTTGAACTTGCACAACCCAATGAAGTCTCCAGGAGCAAGTTAGAGCGCCTTCACCGCTTCCCTTACTAATGAAGAAATCTTGATCTTTGAATGAGAAAGTACTATCCGTTGAAATCTAGCTGGCGAGGCGAAGGTTACCGAACCGGCTCTAGTTCTCGCGTTGTCCCAAATTATACGTTTGGAGAAGGCAATATTGTTACAAGGGATCAAGTCACGAAGATATTGAAGCAAGAGGCACGTTGAAAAGAATTGTTGAGGAAATCACCGAGGATGCCGAAGCTGGAGAACTATCTGGGTTTCAAGCGTGGAAGCATTTCTTGGGCAGTTTATGAATCACTTCAACTCATATACTCAAAATCAAAACCAACCGATTTTTACTCAATTTAACATTCGCTCCCCAATGGTTTGTAATACTAATACCAATCTTGTCCCCAGTCATCAATGCTCCCAATCCCGTCCTAATTCGCTACCAATCCCGTCAGTCCCTAATTAGCTCCTTTACACAATCCTCCTCAAGAATGCGTCTACAGATCCACCGATAATGTTTACATACTTACATACGATGAATCGGTTGTCAACGCTGCTCCACAGAGGACCTAATATATTCAGGATAATGAAGATAATGAAGTTGATCAAAATGGTAATGAAAATGATAATGATCAATGTGGTGATGAATCGATGAGTATGACGGTAGGTATGTTGTGTGTTATTTGTATTGACATTGTTTGGTATTAGCTTAAGTGTTTGTAGTATGAATCGGATGACAAGTAGGTATATAGTATGGTAGTATATTTTGTGTTGACGTTGTTTAGTAATTGACAAGTATGGTAGATTGTATTTATGTCAAAACGAGGCTTTCGTTTGGTTTTGGAAATGATTAAATGGAGGAACGGTTGAATTGTTTTGTTTCATATTTTTGGTCATTTACAGTTCGGCTTCGTGATTTTTTCGAAAAATTCGGAAAAAAAAATGGAAATTTAGCATTTTGTTCTCTTTTTGTCGGGTGAAATTAGCGATAACAATGTTGTCGCTAATATGTGTATCCCACATCGTTTAGTTTATTTAATGCATTATTTTTCATTTAATAAAAGCTGAGGAAAAACTTTGTGACAAACTTGTCGTCACCAATAACATGATTTAATTTATTATTCGTAAATAAAAACAAATTTGTGACGAGAAAATCATCACCAATCTTATAATTTAATTTATTTTTGTTTTGATTTGTAGATGTTTAAATAGCAAAATATAAAAAACAAAAATGTTGGTGACGAAATTGTTGTCACTAAACTTTTAAAATTTATTTATAGAAAGTAATTTATTTTTATTTTAAAACAAAACATTTTAATTTTGGAAAATATTGGTGACGACTTTGTTATCATTAATTTTGAGTGCAAAGTCTTAGGGTTGAAAATAGTGGGCCCCGTATGTAGTCACTAAATATGAAGAAGATATCGTCACCAAATATTTTAGTGACAAAGGTTTTGTGACAAAAATTGGTGTCGTTTATCGTCATTCTCTTTTGACGACATCTATGTAAATTGGTGACTACTTTGTCGTCAACAAATCTACGCTTAACAATGTTAATGCATGTAATAACAACTGTACGTATATAATATCATCATTAGTTATTGATCATTATAATATCACGTGAACTAGTTAATATGATATTATCTAGAAAACTATCTGCTTGTTTTTTAAACATATATAAATGGACCAATTACTTATAGTCAAGTTTATGGCGTGATTAGCAATGAGATTTTAATTATTAATTAGCCTACGCCTAGCAATTATTATTTTTCACGGGTTTTGGTCGAGATGCTTATCAAGATCGCTTTTTGTTTTGTAAAATCGTGATTGTAAGATCGAAGTGGGATCTTAAAATCCTACACTAATATTATTTCTTAATAGTTTTTGTAATATTATACAAAATCTACAAATTATTATACATTATAAATACAAAATACTATTAATGTTTCATACTTTCATAGCAATATTGTCCTAAATTATCATTATGAATTGTTTAAAAAGATTAACATCTCGTTTTTTGAATTTCACAAAATACCCATAAATGTGGTTTTAGTTTGTAATCCTAGAAAAAGTGGCTCGATGGATTATATCTTAAGATGTATGATAGTCGATATCACCCATAATATTTTGAATCCATATATCAGGATCCTGGATCGCTTTTGCTTTCTACTACATCGTAAAATCAGAATTCATTAAAATCCTAAAATCGTGATCGAGATCCCCACAACTATGATACACACAATAGTTAATTTTCAAAGCTTGCGTCAATTTTGAATTTGAAATTATATATAAAGTTTAAATTTGAAGTTTAACATTTTCTGTCTTTCTTTGACTATTTATAAAATGTAAGAGGCTTACATTTGAATGTTACTACGTTATTTACTTGACCTTTCTATATATACTTACGACTATTTTTTTCTCTTTTTATGAACAAAACTATTTTTAATATAGATAACCTTTAATATAAAAAATTGCACATACGACGCTTTGGCCGAGTGGTTAAGGCGTGTGCCTGCTAAGTACATGGGGTTTCCCCGCGAGAGTTCGAATCTCTTAGGCGTCGTTTCTTTTTTTCTATTTTTTTGAAGTTACTTCACCAAATCAACTCTTTTTTAAAAAAAAAAATGGGGTAACGATAATATATAAAAACTAGCAAGAAGCAAGTTCCCAACCTAGTCATGACACTACCGACCAAACTGATCTTAAACTTGTAGCATCGACCACAAAACTAACAAGCATTCCAACCTCGCAAATGATATACAACGCGTTTGTTTTTAGACGACATATTATAGTCTCATTATATACAATCTACACTCGTCTCTAACAGGATTTGAACTCATAACCTCTCGATTGTGTAGCATTTTACACTATCTCATGATACCGTTGAGCCATTAAAAATTTCTCTTTGATATAATAGAACCATTTTATTTAAGTACTTTATCAGGATTATACATGTATATGCAACCAAAATGTGCACCTAAAAACCTTGATTTACATTACATATATGCACTCTACTTAATCATTAACACTACTATAATTGTATCCCTTGGGGTTAACAAAAATGAGCCTAATTAGTTTTTGCTCATCAAAATCATATAGATATATATACTAATTGGAGCTTCTACATGTTGCTCCAGGCTCGGAACTTGGTGCAAGAAGTTCATATGGTAAAACACCAGCGCCGCATCTGTTCTTTAAACTTGTATCGCTGTTTCTTTTCTCAATCTCCCTTTCGATCCGTTGAATCTCAGCTGAAAAGCGCGTAAAAGCTTCCACAATCTCAGCATCACCAGACCAAGTGTCGGTTTGTTGTCTTTCACCTATGTACTCCTCATCGGGTGAGTGAGTGGATAATGTGTCCACGACCATGTACTTTGTTGACTGTAGTAAGCTTGGTAAAGCTGATAAGAAGTACTTTTGTGGGTGCGTGGAAACTTAGATATTCTGGGTCGCTTTGGTCAGGAAACGGCGCATTAGTGGAGGACGGTTTGGTATGTAGCCACCATATGGGTATTGACGGTTAAGTGCTGCGTGTTGAGCTGATGCTAGCCAGATGATGGTGGTCAGGACTGAAGTAAGGTCATCTGCGCTGGCTAAAGTTGGCCACCAGTCTTTGTGGCGGAGATCAGCATGACCCACGTTGATGGACTCTGCGCACCAGGCTTGGAGCTCCCCTGCGTTGCATACTTGGGCTGAATCTGGGTAGTAATGGTTCACGTAAGTTTTGACCCAGTTTTGGATGGCTTCCCATATCATGAGCCCGTCAGATGCGTATGGGTAGTCTTCAATTACTAGCTTTAGACCATGTGGCTTGCTTGGGTCCGGAACAGCCATACCTCTGTATAAAACATAAATAATTAGTTCCAAAACACAAATCCAAACACCTTCTAAAAGAGAAGAGTCGTATTATATAAGTACCTTCGAATGAGATCAGCAGGAAGACCTTCTAAATCAAACCGCCAATTTTTATAAGCATTAGCACTGATCTCCATACAATAGCGTCCAGGAGTGAAGCACGACTCTATGACTCCATCAGCATTGATCAAGTTCTGGCGAGCCAATTGATTGATCTCTGGTATATCTCATATGTGGGTCCAGAAGCTTATATATAGGTGCATCGCACTCAGTTGCCTGTGCAGCCAATATAAATGGTTCAGTAGCGCGTGTCCGTGAAAAGTGGTGAACCAGTTGGTGAGCACCAGCATCATTTGCGCACCGTGGGCTAGTTGCCACAGCCAGCTATTAGTGGCATCAGATGGTGGTGTGAGCACGCGTTTTGACTCTGAACCAGGCAGTGCTTGTGGTAGGCTAAGCTGTTAAACGGGCTTGAGAGTGCCAGATGGATTCAAGTAAAATACGGTCCTTGTTGCATATGCTTTACGCCCATCAAGTGCATTTATTCGGTCCAGAAATGGTAGGTAGATGTCATGATAGTCTATTATAAACAGCTTGTTTTCCTCAATCGCCTGTCGAGATCACAAAATATTCTGTTAAATAATGTAGTAATAATATATACCTATTTACTTAAAAATGGATCATTTCAGGTAATATTTCAACCCATAACCTAACCATTTTGCTACCTCAAAAGATAATTATACCATGGATTAAAATATCAAAATGAGATTACGTATGTTACCTGTTGTACTGTCATGCCATCGAGATAGCCCACAATGTGTTCTTCGAGAGCTGACTCTGTGCCATATTTATCAGGATCAAGCTGACTCACCGGTGGGAAAACCTTAAGCTTCTCAATGCTGACAGGGTTCACCCCGGCAATAGTTTGGCGGCAAATTCATCGCCGTCACGTAACCGTAATAATTTTGATAAAATCTTTGGAAGGTCATATTTGAGAAGGCCACCACCTTGGCTAGATTCATGTAGCCGAGTCACCAAATTAGGCAAAGGAAGCTTCTTTAGAAGATCATCTTGAAGGCCTAGTTTAAGAAATAGTCCTTCACTGTAAAGACTGTCGATCTGTGAGAACCCCTTGAAGTCGTGTTTCTTGGAAATACTTGTCACCATTGATGGCAAGAGATTATGCAGCACCGCCTAGTCTTCCTGTGGAAAACGATTTTGCCTTTGACTCCTCAAATTGTTCGTCTCTTGGAACATACATTGGGAATGGCTTCTCTATTCGACTCTCAGCTGTAATATCTATAAATAACACAACGAAAAAAAAAAATCTAAGCAAGTCTATACACGATCATATAAAACGTATCAAATATTAGGGGTGTTTGGGATTGCTCATTTTTGAACTGCTAAATAAGCACTTTAGATATTTAATTATTTACTGTAAAATAAGTAGATATCCAAACACTCCAAACTGCTTATCTGGTATAAAAATTAGCAAATAAGCAATCTAAACACCCTTAAATTCTACTAATCAAAACATATGTATATATACCAGTATCTAGGTACTACGACCAGTCCGACATCTTCTTGATACGGTTTCTCACCACCAAGTGTAGGCCTAAGTCATTTCCCTATCGGGATTACCCAAATCATATATAAACATCATAATCAGTTTCCTAACTCCCTGTACCATCGCCCCTTAAGTCCTTAAGCTCTTGGTATCTCGAGACTTTAGCCCTTGGAGTCTCGTCTGCAAATCGGCTGCAAGTACCAAAAAGTAAAACATTAGTCAATACATTGCCAAATACGTTTCCTTAACTTCAAGAATCAAAATCATGACCAGGAATAATCAAAGTTCCAAACTTTTACTAGTCTTCAGATGGAATTTGATGTTTGACTTTCAAAGTTTGAATCTTTGACTTTCCTTATATAGATTTGAATTGTTAGGCAAAGGAATGTCAAGTTGAATTAGAACAAATCCTAAACTCAAAACTTTTGACTGTACAAAAGTATTCTACAAAATAGTACTAATAAGGCTGCGTTTTGGGATTGCTTATTTTTCTGCTTAAAAATAAGTACTTCATGAAACAATAAGTATAATACTATATATATCTCAAACTGCTTATATTACCTGAAAATAAGCAGATCAACAAACAAAACTGCTTAATTACCTGATTAGTAAAGAAAATCCTGGGATTAGGAAGATCTTTAGTAGATTGAACCCAAGAATTACAAGGGAAATGAACCACAAGCAAATCCTTCGATTGTTATAGTTTCCAAAAAGAACTCTTTTTGATGCTTATTACTAATAGTAATAGCTCCCAGTATTCAATCTGAATCAACCATTATATCAGCAAATATAATTCACCCTTTGGTTTTAACATTCGACTTCTTCACCAATCCTTCAACACTGCTTCATTGCTCTTCTTTGAGCTCTTGTTCCTTCAAGAAAACTTTCCAAATTTAGTAACCACACAAAAATTCATAAAAAACAAGTAATCTATAACAGTTTTGCTCACTTGGATCAATATCATTGCTAATAAACTTTTGGTAACATACAAAAAAAATTCAAAAAAACAAAAAACAAAATAAAACAAAAACCCTTCTAAAATTTTTATCAGTTTGCTTAGTTGGATCAATATCATTACTACAAAACTTTCTAAATTTAGTAACATACATAAAATTACTAAAACAAAAAATTTGTATAGCAGTTTTGTTCACTTGGATCAATATCATTACTAAAAAACTTTCTAAATTTAGTAACATAAAAAATAATAATAATAATAATTAAAAAAAAAAAAAAAAAAAATGTATCAGTTTGCTTACTTGGATCAATATCATTACTAAAAAGCTGAATAACAACATTCCAACCAATCTGATCAGTAAGAGCATCAATCTTTCTAAAAATAGTATCCTTAAAATCCTCCTTGCTCTTGTTTCTAACAGTCAAAACAGCTCGAACCTTAAACGTAACAGGCTTTTCGACACGAACAAATTTAACCAAATCTTCACTGATTGCTGCCACAACCATAGAACCATTTTTTCTTGTTTTTCGCAACCTTAGCCTATGTTGTTTATTTATAGAAACATGGTTTAGACATAGATTTGAACCAAAAACTGAGGTTTTTTTGTCCATTAAGGATGTGCCCATGATTTGTTTTGTAAGTGCCATAGTTGGAAGAAGAAATGGAATGAAATGAAATGAAATATAAAATGAAGTTATGGAGTAAGTATAGTGTATATAGTTTATATATATAGTTGTGTTTATTTATTTATATACACGCTTTATGTACTATGAATATGAAATGATTTGAACATGATTTCACCGGCCACTAGTGTCATTCCACGTTTTAAACTTTTTATTTTGTGATTGTCATTTTTTTCACCGTTTGACTTGTTTTGCCATAATAATGCTTTTAGACTACTAGTATCGAGACCACAAACAATCCGGTCATATCAGCGCCAATTCTTTTTTTTGAAACTAAGTATTGATGGTAGTAGGTGTCGAGTTCAATAACGGACTGCGGCGAAACCGACCGAGCGACAAAATCCGAGCCGGTTAGGCGGCCGTCGGTTTGGTTTCTTTAGGTTTGGTCGGTTGATTCACTCGTTGGTTATTTTGGCTCGCAAAACATAATCAAAATACACCTAGAACAACAAAACAAGCCGGCAGGCGAAAAACCGTAGAGCGAACCGGTTTGGGTTCGATGCCTCACGGTTTCGGTTCTCGGTTTAACAAAGCTTCGGTTTATGACGATATTCGGCCTGATAGTAGTAAAGAAATCGCAATGTAACCAACAACTCCATAAAAATAAATTAAAAAAATAAATAAACACACACACACAAACTTTCTTCATTTATTCGGTCCAACAAAAGAATGCATTGGGGAGACGCCTTCGGTTTAGTTTTCGTAAAGGAGGGACGCGTTTGAAATTGCAAGACCAACCAAATGATTTGATCTCATTACTATCCCTCCTGGTGTAAAAAGTGTTGGATCACTAGTTAACAAAATAAAGAAATTTTATATAATTCATAAAATTTGGAAAAGATTCAAATACTAATATTAGTAAAACTACTGGTAATAAGGAGTTATCACAACCAACTTTACCATTCTGCATCATCGAATGCTCAGCGTCTTTCTGCCCATTACCATACATCACAGCAGTCTTGAGCATAACTAACATCACCACTCAAAATATGCCCCTATACAAAATATACCCCACAATACTCACATAGACACACATAAAAATTTCCTCCTCTACACAAATCGTTAATAGGAGGGACCGGAGTTTATAAAAATGTCACGACAACACGAACAAGGTTAGTGTAATAGCCATGATCTTGGGAGGTGCCATCAAGGCATATCGCGATCTTGGTGCCCTTATTAGCACTAATCTAATATATAAATGAGCGTCACTATGAGAAAAATATTTGCATTCTTTTTACATATATCATCTAATAAAACAAATGAAATTGAGTCTTTGAAAACATCTGTATTCGCTTAAGATAATTAATTAACCAATTTCAACCCTGGAACCACCAAATACCGTATTTATGAAAACTACATCATCGGATGCTTAACCGTTACAACATCGATGGTTACATACACCATCTCATAATATAAAAATTATACATTTCACTAATATAATAACAATCAAAATGAAGACTTCATATGTCAATGTCTTTTAACACATTTTCTAAACTAATGATCCTATATAGAAAAGCACTTTATATTTGATTCTTGACTCATAATCATAATCATAATAAAAGTCTAGTACTTTTTAGTATAGTAAAAGTGAGTTATTGAAAGTCAAACCGAGTTTGTGGTATTCCGGGTCAAAACGCGGCCAGGGAAGGATGATACGAAGGTGGGTTGGGTTGGACCCATTTCTGTCCTTTAAGTTTCACTACAATGGCAATTAAACCCCCTATTCATTTAAAAGTGCCATGTGAGTGTATACTTTATGGGAACAAAATAATGTACTAAAACACATGGTGGATCTTGTACTATAAATTATACTTGTGTGTTTTTGGGTCAATAAAAATTTGGAATAACTTTACTCATTCAAAGGTATTTTCCTAACTTTATTAATATGACACTTAAGAAAAACATCAAAGAGAGCGATTAATCATCGACACATCTTCAGGGGCGGATGCATGTAGTCATTATAGGGCGGCGTTGCCCTTCATGGCTAGCCCAGAAAGATGAGATGTTAGTGTTAATTTTGAGCTTTTTTCGAAAGTGTTATCCACCCAAAACTCAAATTGCCCCTCATTCGCATATTAAAATCCAACATTCAACACTCTAAAATCTTATAAATCCTTCATCTTTAAGTAATAATACTCAATTTATCATTACGATGCTAGTTTTTCTTTCGCAATTTGTTGCTATTGTTAAATAAATGCCCTCTCACGTACATTTTATTTCACATATTTATTGTTGTGTACAGCATACAGAGACAAGGAATATGCATATGCAATCACTAATGTAATAAAAAAAATTATTTAGAGTTTAAAACTAAATGCGACGTTCGGACAAATTCTCGATTCACTATCAACTATATTTATAAGAGGAATTATGCATATTCAAGTTTATGGATTAGCGATCGAAACATGTAAGATAAACAAACGAGATGGAAAAGTGTATTATTACAAGAATTTAGGGTTTACCTAATTGATAATTGAAAAGGTTAACACATAAAAAGGAAACAAGGTTGATATTCGCTCGTGGTCGAAAAATTTGAAGCTATCTTTCTCATGGACTAAACGTGAAAATAACAAAGTTGTTCATTGGGTTGCTCGGTTTGCATCTTCTTCTGCTTTACTTTTTAGTTGAGATGTTTCATTTCCTTGTGAACTTTCCTCTTTTTCGAGGAGTGATATGTATGGATCGTAGTCTGTTCGTAAGGAGGTGGATATTGGGCTTCATGGAGATATGGGCGATGCACTGCGGCCGGCGATATATTGCTTTATTATTAGGATAGCGCGTGATGTTTGTGTTGATCTTCGGGTTCGTCTCCTTTGACGTATCGGTTGCTTGATTTCGTTGCTGGGCGTGCGATTAGTGAACCTGCGGCGTAAACGTGTCAGTATAATTTATCTTGTGAATATGGAATCTGGGTTCCTTTCCGCTACTTCTTTCTGGAAACTTTGAAGAAGGCCATAACGCTATTCTCTCTAACTTCGAGCATTAGTGGCTATTTTAATCGTATTCGTTTGGTAAGTTGGTTTACCGATTTCCGCATTAATTTCACGTAAATCCTGAGTTTTAAATAAAGTGATGTTATAATAAATAATAATAATAATAATAATAATAATAATAATAATAATAATAATAATAATAATAATAATAATAATTAAAATCTAGAGCATATATATAGAAAAAGGAATTATTGGAGGGTTTAAACCATAAGTTTTGGACGGCAATAAGTGAGACAATCCCTCGTCATCAATGATTACGACAATGTGACATGTTTATGTAATAAATTCTTATGATGTGGTGTGCTATATCAAAATAAAATGTCTTAAGATACATTTAAGTTTGAAAAGTAAATAAGGTGCCACTTTTTATATACGTAGATTTTCAAACCCGTTTCATAGACGGGATAGCTCCATAACAGAAATGATTATTTAATAAGCTATATGTGTTTTTATAGTAATGGAAAATATTAAACACAAAATAAATAACAATATGTTTTGATTGCTTAATAGGTAAAGATATGTAAAATTGTGTCATAACATTTTATTGTTAAAAGCTAATTAAATAATCTTGTAATCAACATGAAATCAAACAAATTAAAAAGATGTAGAATGAAAATGATATGTTAAAAACTTATTGTCATTTGATTAATTCATACATTATATACTTATAATTACATTATGGATATTGATATGAAGTAATAGTGCAAATTGTAAGTTAAAATCTTTTAAAAACTATTACGCCTCTTATATGGTTTTACATAATTAATAAACGTTTTAAGTATGTAAAAAATATATATATTTATAATTGTATTAATAGTGACAAAAAGACGAACATAATGAATATAATTTTGCATATTAAAATATGAATTAGTATGTGTTTTTTAACATGTTTATGTCGATTGTTATTATATTTAAGATATAAATAACATTAAAAGATTAATTTTGACATGTTTATGCTTTTCTAAAAAAACATTAAAAGTTTGATCGTTAAAAGGTGTGAAATAAAATATTTTAGTAAGGTAAATAAAAATTATCTTTATTATTATGTTCAAATTTTGAAAGGTAAAATGGTCATTTTAAATGGTTGAAATAGTTCATAATACACATAATAGCTAATTCAATTGGTGTCAAGATGAGAAAAATAAGACACAACATACAATAATGAAATGTGATATGATATATATCTTTATGCTTTATAACCCATATTTTTACTAGCAAACTATGCTACTTTTTCACTTTCACGCGACAACGATGACTAGTTTGTAAAAAAAAATTAAATATGATTAATCGAGCTGCGTTTATAAGTCACATTCTTAGTTATCACCGTACATATCACAAGATAAATATTAAAAAAAAAAAAAAAAGTGAAAAGATTGAGATAATTGAACCTCGTATCACCACACATTGTTATTGACCATATGTTATTTGTCATGTCACCAAAAAGTTTCTTTGCACTACCTCAATTTAATCATGTCCAAAAATACTTTTTGCTCAACGATGAAACCGAAAATTTCAACATTATAATTATTGATAACTGTCTAGCTAGCTAGCTAGCTCGGGCACTAATGACATCCATCTGATTTTCAGGAAACGAAAAATGTGTTAAGTATGCGTGACGCTTAAAATTAAGTCAATGTGGTACCGCTTAAAAAGAGAAGAAAAAGCTAAACTAGCCCAACTATTAGGAAAAAACTAGCCTAACGACGTTTGTAGTTTAAGTTAAATACGCAAAAGCATTAAATATTGTCATACGCTTCTTTTACATCTATTTTGAGGATCATGCAATTATATTTTGTTAAACGAGAGTTAGGAATAAGCAAAATAAAAAATATGTTAGTACAAGTCGTAGTTTGTACATGCATGATAGGAAGGTATTATTTTCATAAAGTATTATATTAGGATTACTCATAAAAATAACCACGATGTTTTTAAGACTCAACACTATGGTCACGCGAGAATCAAAGACAACTAAGCATGACCGCGCATAAACCTATATTGAAGGTGCATCGGCACGATTGGTTGCATTTTCATCCCGTTTTGTGGTATGCACCATTGACCATTGAACGGAATCCATGAGAGTGAGGTGTTGTTATTATTAATTTTTTGATTTATGAGTGTGGAGGTATATATTGTGTTGTATATTTGTATACGGTGAGGTAGTTTTAAATTTTTGTTTAGTGATGATCATGTCATCTAAAAAGTGGTGAGTTTGATAGTAAACCAATGATAATATGGTGTTTGGTGTGAAAATATTAGGTTTGGTTATCATAGTGTTTAGCCTAAGGGTATGCAGATGAGAACTAATGAGTAAAATATGAATTAACAAACCCCAATTAATGAATAATGTTCTACATTTACTACGTATAATCTAAGGTAGTTTGGCTTGTTAATTAATTATGCACGCACCTTGTCACAATGATGAATATATCATCAACCATACTTCATTGACTGCCGTCGCATGGTTGTTAAGATCTCAATCATTATCTTATAAATATACGATTTTATGATATTATCAGACAAAGAAAAATGACGCTCTTATATAGGATCTTTGCAAGCTTAATATCTTAACTACAAAATCTTAAAATTTAATCCAATCCAATCTTACTTTTCTCGAATCAAAAGTTAAAATACTACAAAGTAATGGATTATGTTTTATATCATATGAAAATACCATGTTAATCTTTTTAAACATTCCATAATCATAACTTATGATAACATTTTCATGAAATATTCATATAATTTTGTGTTTATAATATATAATAATTTATAAATATTTATGATATTAGAAAGACTATAAAGAAATGACATAATAATCAAAACTTAAAATTCCGACATGATCTTACGATTTTATTTACAAAAACAAAAACGATCATCCTAGTCTTGAAAACCTTAGTTCGTAGTATCCAGAAAACAATAGTTTGTTGGACAATAGATTCATAACTCAAAAGATAATACAACTAGTATCAAATGAAAAATATAATAAAGATGAGAAAAATCAAAACAAATATTATATGTTATGAAAATAGATGCATCTCCTATTTATTTTTCTTTATTTAAAATATGCTACATAATATTTACCTTTTTCATTTGAATAAATCTTCTCACTAGATACATACTCATACAACTGTTTGTTGTTTTCTTTATTATTCGTTTACATACTTGAATGGTTATGGCATGGTCCAATCATAATTATCAAGTTAGTTACAACTTAATTACAATATTGTATTTGCAATAATCTCTACTATAAGAGGATGCCCAACCATAACTCTATAACACCAATAACGCCGTGGCCATTGTTTAACATCATTAACATCCCAAAAACACTCACACCATAACATCCCAATAACATCAATAACATTCCCAACAATTTAAACAACCCTCATTTGGGCATTAAAACGGCGTTAACCAACACCAATGGACTAACAAAATAACGCCATGTCCAATTAGAATAACGCTTACGGTAATTTAACTACGGCGTATGGTTGCATTTTAAATGCTATAAATATATAGAAAACTCATCATATAAAACTTGAAAATTTTAAAAATAAGTAAATTTCAATCACTAATATACTCTTAACTAAAAAATGATATTAAAATAACAATTTAAATATTTTATGTCCTAATATTATTGTTTACGTTTTCTCTTAAATATAATTAATCACTAAAACATATGGAAAAAGATTATATTACTATATTACCCTGCTGATATTATTACAAACTACGAAACATTAATTATTAAGAATTTCATTCTATAAAAAATAAAAGAGCATTAATTATTATTATCCTTTTATTAAATCATATTTTTGTGAATGACAATATTTTGGATCGAAAGAGTTATTTTTCGTTTATAACTCATAGATTTCTTTTGCAATTATTACAAATTTGACCTTTAGTTGCATTAACGGTCGGACCAAATTCACAAATATAATTATTTTCTTATACATCGCCGGTTATGGATCATGTATGGGTTTTGGTTAGTCCGTAGGAATACTAGGGGTGCTTGGTCGGGTTGGTTGGCGGTTATTATTTCAGGTTGGGTCGAAAAATCCCAACCCAAACGTTCCATTTAAATTCGGTATCATTCGTACCAACGTTTAGAACAATTGACCTAACCCATTTAACCGTGTATATATCTCGGTTGGCGTTAATAGGTTCACGTATTGAATATGTTAACCGGGTTTAATCGGTTAGCAGTTTCGGGATGACACATTAACCCTTTTATATACAAAATTTAGCACATTACACGGTTAAATAGATCAAACGGTTTCGGCGACGGCTTAACACATTAACCCACATAATAAAATATAAATAATTTTGAGTTTATGAAAAAAAATATTAAACGGGTTGGCGGGTGAATCCACTTTATTTTATTCCCCCGGCGACTTTAAACGGGGTAGAACAATTGACAACGCGATCCCAATTTAGCATTATTTTTCGTAGGTTTGGTCGGGTTTCGTGGGGTCCAAATTGCTAGCCATAGAATACCTATACAGATTATCATTCGAGTGTTGCGTAGAATAGGAGTTATAACATGTGAATAATGTTTTGATATTTATAACTTTGAAACCTAGAATGAAGCGAAAAACTTGTATAGTTGGTGGAATCTTATTTTGATTTACGTCATTATTATTGTTTTTTTAGTGCGTATGGGCCATTCGGGATTTTTATAGTGCATTTGTGACGATAAGTATAGGGGCGGTAATTTTTGATCTTCAATGAAATTATATAATGAAAATTTCATAAATATTATATATAAGTGGCAATTATTTATAAGATATAATGCACTATTATCTAAACGCTCCAACATATTACTTCATTTAAGATATTTTCTTTTTAAATATTTTTTCTTTCAAAAATATGTTTACACGCGCATAATTATTAACAGGACAAATACATTACTCAAAATTATGGAAAGGCGATCCCGCTGCATCACTGGCAATACTCAAAGACGCCCCGATAAGTACATTCAGTAAAAACAAAAGTGACAACACAAAATTAAAAAAGTTGCTCTAGATGATTAAGATATAAACGTTGGGCAGGTAGTACTTATTATTATAATTGTTATGACTTGCACAAGTTTTAACTTAAGTGGTTTGAGGGATCAATTCTCGACTTTCCTATCGAATCTAAATGAATACGAAATGTGTTTAACAAAACGTGTTAGATCAAGTGATTATAATAAATGTATGAACGTGTTATAGACAAATATGGCGTTCTTACTTTTGGTATGTAAGAATAAATACTAAGTTGGACGCGTATTGTATTTTAGTCTTTCAAAGTTTAATTTAATTTGTTGCCTTTTTAAAAAAAAAAAAAAATTAACGATGGTTTGTAAGTTATATTTTTAATAAATAGTTGCGTGCTAAAGTTTTGCTAACTATAGAAAGTGAAATTGTTATTCTTCGTGTATGAATGTACATATGAAATCTTTTATAAAAAAGATTGTGCTCAACTTTAACTATTGTCAGTCAATGAATTTTAAGAAAAATATTACTGTAGTTAAAAGAGAAATGAATTAGATGCTTAATTAACATGCTGGATTGACAACAATGGATTATAATTTATCTCTCTTCAAAATTAATTGATCTTGCCAGTATGTTGGTGTGTTTTCAAGCATAAAATTAGGCGTGCCAATCACTAGCTCTAGTTATTAAAAAATGGAGAATTCAAACTTAAAAACTTGTATTTTTTCAAAATATAAGTTTTCAATGCATTTATATACAATGCAAATTAAGCGTGTTTGGAATATCTATGCAAATTTAATCAATCAAGGTGCTTGACAAGTATGTCTTATTGGAAAATCTATAAAGTGCATTCAATGATTTCCTGATTAAACCTCCCAAGTCAAAAATTTTGACACTTTTACTTGTATTATAACAAGTGGTGGGGATTAGTTACGCCAACCCTTATAACCTAACTTCAACTTACACCTCTTTGAATTATAGGGTTTGCAATTTTATTATTTTTTTTTTTTTTCAATATTCGTGTTTTATAGGATTATTTGTGAGTCACAGAGTGTCAGATAACTTAAATGATGCAAGAAGAGTGTTTTTTAGTTGGTTATATGCTTTGAGTT
The DNA here is from genome assembly GCA_910596185.1 of Chrysanthemum makinoi. Lineage (NCBI taxonomy): Eukaryota > Viridiplantae > Streptophyta > Magnoliopsida > Asterales > Asteraceae > Chrysanthemum > Chrysanthemum makinoi. The sequence goes on along the minus strand of OU343220.1, from coordinate 323,895,768 downwards.
ATAGAAGAAAAATTGAAACAAACATCTTTTAATATAGACTATGCTATAACATAACTCTAAGTATATGAAACAAAGCCATGTCTCCCAAATATGATACGAGATGAAGCCTGTCTAGTTTTTAACATCATGTACTTTAAGTCTTTTTCTTCCACCAGAAAGTGCAGTCATGGAATAATATTTTAATTCCATTATTCAATTACATTTATTATTAAATCTTATTATTCGCAATTCAGTCAATTTTCTTTGTCATTACCGTTGTTCAATCATTTTTCTTTGTTCATACTCCTTTAATAAGAACTCACAAAAACGATATGATGTTTATACAAGTAGAGAAATGTAGACAAGAGTGCCACTGTGAGAGATGTGCGTTTACATAATTTACACTAGTTTGTAAAGAAAGAAAGCTGATAAAATATAAGTATGGTCCAATTATGTTATGTATAATCTATTGAAGTTTATAAAAATCTCATGTGACGACGCTTATAATTGGAAATGCTCTAACAACACGATGAATGATGAGCCGATATATTAACAAATAACGACTTTGTATATTGACAAATGACGATGCCTCACATGTCACAACACACGTATACTTCTCATACGGTGGTGCTTTGTCGAAGCAACCCGCTACCGCCCACTCATAGACTAGGTGTGCGATTAAGCCACTAAGGAACCCTCGCTAAGATTTTGTGGGGTTTACGCTTAAAAAGCTATTTTTGTTGACTTAAAATTCGATTTGTTGGTTGAGTTATGGCCGGTGTTAAATGTAGTGTTTTCCCACTAACCATTGTTGATTAAAATCTATGGTGTAGAATCATATATTTGAAATTTATGGACGTTTAATACGTAGGTACTTTGTTTACGTACTACAAAAATGTTTGACGTCAAGTTCAAATTCATTTTTATTGATGAATTTGGTAAAATGTACATGAAAGAATCTTTAATTGGTACGTACGTTTTAGAAATATGGTAATATTTGTCTAGTGTTAGAAACTCGCTTATCATATTTAGAAACCGGTTAAGTCATTGAACTTGTTGATCGTATCACCTATTAAAAAATTCAAGGACTTAACTTGTTAACCAAATGTTTATTGGCTCAGCGGTATGTGAATGGTTTTAAAAATTATGAGACAGATGGTGTAAGTTTTAAAAAATTGTCGCTAAAAAAATCGAGACTCGTGTCTCGGAATGCGCTCCAAGAAACAATTTGAGATTACTTGAATGCTATACATTTTACAGCTTTAATTGCATGAGTAGAACACTTTTATTAGTAATGCATCACATAAACCAAACACTTGAATTTCAATAACAAAACGTATAGAAAAGAGCATGTTGCATTAAAGAAAAATCTTGTAAAAAGAGTAGATATAGGTCATTCTCACATTAATACAAGGTAAATCAAGGTAGTAATTCACTAGTTTACGTAATTTTAAAGGGTTTTGCTAATATGTGTATGTTGCAGCACACAATAATTAATGAACATAAAATTTTATTTTAAATCAAAAAATACATTGAATGAATATTAATTAAACCTTGATTAAATAGAAATTCAATATTAATTAACTTAAACCTTTGAGGATAGTGAATATGGGGTTGTCTCACATCTAAGCCGCAGTAAGCAAAACCATCAAAAAATACGCCGCTTTAAAACTAAAACATCAAATCTACTCCATTTGTATCATATCTTTCACTATATAAGTGTTTTCACTTGATTTCATCACAACATCAGTTATGTTGGGTTCACATTGATGCATGCGTAATCTACATCACATTGTTAGGTGCTTTCATTTACTAAAAAATTAGTTATATATTCAACAATGGTTTGATTTAATTCACCATTAAAATGTATTCCATTATGCATATATTTGTTCCGCTACTAAAATTTTGAAAAAATAATAATCAAAATAACCTATCTTTTTAGTGATTTTTATGGTTTCACATGTGTTCATAATATACGACATAAACCCCATATTCTCTTTTCCCTAAACGCTTTATATATATAAAAGTTTAACATATACCCAAAGTATTTTAAATAGTTTTACTATAATTCAAAAAAATTTTATTCCCTCTATATATCACATTCTTTATTGTAGGTATATATCAAGTTTTACAAAAAAAAAAATATGTTACATTTTACAAAAATATGTTAGAAGATTTAATGCCGTCGAGATTGGACAACAGGACAAGTCTACCTACTTTTAAGAGGGTGATACTTCATTCATTTTTATTAATGCACCATACTAATTTAATACAAGATACTAGGTACAAACCGTGAATGATGTTTCATGGATATAATCAAAAAGTGTAGATGTGAGTATCAATTCTCTTTTATTATTAACACCACCTATATTTTTTGTTTTATTAGTCACTACATACGATTGATAATGATAGTTGTGTTGATTTTGATCATTGGAACCGATCCATAAGGATTTTTAATGATGAATTTTGAATTTTGATTTAAGTTTTCAAATGTATAATTTTTTTATGATTTTAATGTAAAATGTGTAAAAAATAAATTAAATTAATGTTAAATATTTCACGATTTTATATAAAAGTATCATTGTTAATCATTTATACAAATTTAATGAATCATTACCATAACCTGATTTTACAAAAATTAATTTCGATTCACTATTAATTGATGTATACTTATAAATCAAATAAAAAAATATGAGTCAATAGTTAAAACAAAAATTTCTCAATCTTCTCAATTTAAAATTTTCTCAATAGAACCAAATCCTTGATCTATCTTTATATTCTTTATTATCATCTATATATATAAAGCATGAATATTATTTACTTAAAACTTAAAAAACTTAAAATCGAGTAATATTAATACAATAGTTGCCTTAACAATTCTCATCTAAAATTTCAAAAAAATGCATGACAACTTTTTTTAATATAGTTTCTAAAAGAAAAAAGAGACTTTGTTTTATTTAATCTCAATACTAATAATTTCTAAAAATCCATACACGAATTCTATTATATAATACAACATATTACCTTTTCTTTTTTAGGTGGGGTGAGAGGTACCTTCAGTAAATTATAAAAGCTTATAATATCTCGTTGTTATGTACGATATTTGTCTAGTTTATCAGAGTATATATTAAGAGTTAGAACAAATCTTTTAATTAAGTAAATGTGCATGATTTAGTGTAAAAAATATTTTTTTATAAAGTACTTTTGATTTTTTATCAAGATCTTATAAGATTTAAGTTCTAAGTTGTAACATTGTATTATCTTTTTACGCCATAAACTTAATTTTTGAGAAAAACACTAAACATGTAATACTCATCTTAATTTTAATATCGATAAAATGTTCAATATTATAATTGATAATTAAATAAGGAGAATTTCAAATCACTCTCCAACTTGAAAATATCGTATTTACCTAAGATACAATTACTCTACTCTTAATAAAAATATGAACGATCGCAGATCTCCCTCTCTACACTAATTGGGTTAAGATCTCATACACCACCACCACGGAAAGTTGACGACACCCACATAAATCAATCGATCATCAAGTCAAGAAAATGATTCCCCGGCTACTACCGCTTTGCTTGCTGTTGCTAGCATTAAGAAATGGTCATTGAACTATATTGTATAGTTGATTAGTTGTTCAAAAGAAAAAAGTCTACTATATGCATGGAAAACCATTTTTCACAGGAAAAATTAAATATGGTAGTTGTTGAAATACATCTTTTTGACTATGGACTTTCTAACTATATTGTTTTGTGTTCAATTTTTAGATACGTATGACTAAAATTTTAGGACTAAGAACAAAGGTTGCTAATAAGCCTGAGAACATGACTAGGTTTGTGACTATGATTATCTCAAGCTAGGCGCAAACTCGATTATATAAATTAAGAATTTTGTGCAACACACTACCTTTTTTGCCAAGTTATGTTTTCTAATAAAAAATGAGACCATGGTTGGCATTTTATTTTTGCAAGACCGGTTGCATTTCACGATGAGGTTGGTGGTGAATTTTAATTGCGACCGCTTTGTTTTTGAAAACGTTCTCAAATAAATAAATAAATAAAAATTATTATTTTTTTGAACTTTAACTTTTTTCTAGAATTTTTGTCTTTTTGAAATATACAAACGGTCGAACAAAATGTCAAGTCCAAATGACAAAAACATCCACCTACAAAATAGGACGCTTATCAAAAAGTTAGTGGAGTCGCATGCTAGCAATTGCACAAATACAAAATTAGAATTAGAGTTGCACGCTTTATATTCAATTAAAATTGAAAAAATTAGCATGTTTTTGTACTTGATTCTATTAATAATACTTAACTAAATGACTTAGTTAATTTCATTCTGATCACATATAGTGCATCCAACTGCATAGCTAAGCGCTGCAAAATAGGCAGAAGCTTCTCATGAATAACGAATCACTTAGATCGGGTATTGACCTCGGATAGCATGCCATTCACGGATCGATTGTTTGAGTGGATTCCAAGTCAATAATTCACCTATTCAAAGGGTAAGGAATATATTATGGAAAAGAGTGTTAACCAAGCTTTTTCAAAATGGATAGAAAGTCAAATAATTGACAAGCAGAGATGATATCAAAACATAATATCTTAGTCTCGATAAAAACATGTTATTACCCACAAGGTAATATATATCTTAGTCCCGATAAACACCACACACTTGGTCATTGAAGGTTAGGTTCTAACACACACACTCATACATTTGCTCTATTAACTCTTGTTTACCCTCCATTAACGGTATGATATTTTATCTTAGCGGTTCTTCAAGTGAATCCACAAAATCCCAAGAACAAACGACAAGCCAGAATAGTTGAAGTACTAGAATACCGCTAAATTACGTATATCAATAATAGAGAACAAAAAATTACAAGATTTTTGGTGTATGTATTGTGTATGCATGAGCTACAATTATCTATGTGTGTGTATGTATAGTATTTATAATTAGCGCTTGTAATCATGAATCGCTCAGAATATGAAGGTGTACCTTAGTGCCAGGCGCTCAGGTTTCCATTTCTCATCTGGGCTCATGCCCTTTAAATAAAAATTGTTAACATTATGTCGTATATATTTGTTAAAACTTAAGATATATCATCAAAATACTATGTTTTTTGTTTCGATAGTTGGTATAATATATTTTGACCATCATATAACTTTCACACGGGGTCTTCATTCGCTTAGCATGACACTGGAATTGAATATGGGCTTTAATCACTTCTGAAACGTAAAACTTGTTTGACGTAGAATCTTGCGGAAACTCACTAAACCTTTATATTATGTTTTCAGAAATTTGGGCTCACTATCAACCCAAATACATACTAAGCCCAGTATGATATACACATAGGTCCATCAGTCCATGATATATGATGTATCTAACTTTCAGTTTGCAACTCTAGTTCTACTACAGTATCTAGCACTTTACGAAGGAAGCTCAAAGGCATTGAGCAAAGGGAAAAAGAAGCGCACCGGCGGCGTTGACATTGCCAGCTATAAACTCGCGATTAATTTTTTTATAACATTTTTGACCATTTATGTTGCTTAAATAACACAAAATAACATTAAAATACTTATCATGTATTATTGTTAAAGATTAAAAGCGGATAGCTGTGAACACACTGGATAGCTTTCTTTTGACTCAATGACCTATATAGCAGATTAAAATCCTTCTCCTATGCACCTCAACGTGTCCATCTTTGGACTTACATATAATCAAGCTCACATATATAAAATATTAAGAAAGTAACATATTATATCAATTATAATACATTTCATGGTAATATATATGAAAATATAATAAAACAAAGTACCTTCTTAAATAAAATTTCAATGAATAAATACATGAAACCATTGTTTACAATTATAAAATCTCAGCCTATTACCAAAGGCTATTATATATATAACACCAGGCCTATGTCTTATCTTAATTTTAAAAACGAAGCTACCGTTACATCTCGGATAAAAAACCCGGCCCAGGCTGTATAAAAAGCATTAAGACTTTTATTGGATTCTCATGTTGTGAGCCTCGATCTAAAGCTCAAAAGCTTTAATTTCGTGCACCCAGCGCTAAACTAGGCGCCATTTTGACAACTGATCAGCAGATGACCTTTACAAGACAAAATAAATATAAGCTCTATGATCGCTAAAATTGCTTTCGATTAAAGATGAGATCACCACAATTGTCATTCAACTAAGATTGTTATTCCACAAACAATTTTTGTCAAATTCTTTGATTAATTTCAAATAAGAATTTTAAAGTTGAAAAACCTTGTTGTACGTGTATATGTGGTTTAAAATGCTTTACGTATTTGTTAAAATAACCCGTCTCAAACCAACCACAACACAATCAATTGACCAACCAACCACCCGGTGAAATCTTTATTAACAAATAGTCAAGAAGTCCACAAACGTGCTCACGCAAAGCAGTCATATAAAACAGAAGGATTCTATCTACCAAGGATTATCTTTGAAATGGACTATCTACCAAACAAAGCCAGAAAATTCCCCCTACTACATACAAAGGTACAAATGCAGATCCTCACTACAACCAACTATACTAACAAACTGGCCGTCAAGATGATGAGGTAACCAAGACTATTAATACCGCACCAATCACCGGACTTGAGAGAGAGAAAATCGCGACGCTGAGTGAGAGAATAATATGAGGAATATCGACTTAGGGCTAGGCTTAAATACTTATAAAGGAACTCACTTTAGCCCCTCTAGAAGATGAATACTTGCTATCTGTAGTACCAAAGATACAAACATTAGACAAAAATGCACAACAAGCCTCGACTTAAGTAGTCAAACATGAGCTTGCTACACCACACTTATATATTTCAACACCTCTCTCAAGCTCATTGGCGGAATAAATCAACCAATAACATCCAAAACAACTTGTTGAGAAACACTCAACCCTTTAGTAAATATCAAATATTTGGGAAACAACTTTCAAGGTTTTAATAACCCCTGGGCTACTTTCTCTAACAAGATGTAAATCAATCTCAAAATGTTTGGTTTTTTCATGAAAAAGCGGATTAGCAAAGTCGAATAATGCGAACGCTATCACAAAATAAACAAATGTAACAAATCCTCTATACCCAAATCCTTAAAAATTTTATAACCCAAATAAGCTCACAAGTAGTAGATGCAAGACATCTATACTTTCGGTCGAAGATCTAGAAATAGTGGCTTTTTTTACTTTCCAAGAAATCGATGCCGCAAAAAATAAACACAAAAACCGAAACTCATTTCCTAGCTGACACTTAGCCCAACTTGCATCTAAATAAGCATACAGATTAAGACTTTTACCATACACAAACCTAATACATTGCACTAGGAGTGTAAAACCCTAAAAATCGTGCGTTAGTGATGACTATTTTGCCCCTCAAATGTAATACTTATAAAATACGTAAAATATGTCAATGGTCATTAAATATAATCCTAATCTAACTCATAAGTAATTATAAAGCCTGGTGTACAAGATTATTTAAAATTTAAGCACTTACGCTAAATATGCCATTTTTTTTCTAGCTATTACATGAGAAATTTGCCAAGACACAAAATACACTATAACTTGGATTGATGGCCCTCTAAGTTGGCTAGGCCTTTTGTTTTGTTTTTTTCTTCTTTGAACGCAATCAAGACCCATATAACCTCCCCATATTTTTGTTTTGTAACCTACGCTTTCATAAAATTCTTCTCGCGCATGAAACCCTAAATCACTCTTAGAAATAAACTGAGAATACATTCTTTGCTTCCCGGAAGATCATTACCTAATAGGATAGTAAGGTAGTAATAGAATTCGGGTGATTGACGGCGAAGTGATGGTGGGTATCGCTGGTTTCGGAAGGGATTGTTCTGGGTTCTTTTCATGCTTCTGACCCTATCTGTTGGCTTGCTCGACCCATCTTAATCGATTTAGAGGTATCCTCATTTGATTCCTCCTTGTATTCTTGCTTGTTTTGAAACTTATGTGCACATGTATTATAACCCGTAATCTAATCATAAGCATATGATGAACAAATACGCAATCACCAAATAAAATAACGAGGTCGTGAAACCTTCATATGTCGATGTCGGTTTTGATTGTAGAGGGTCAAATATGTTTCACAGGAGTCTTCAAATTGGTTTTGATCATCGTGATAATATACATGAATAAACATAAAGGGACAAAAGGATATATGTGAATAAAGGCTCAAATATATTGATTGCATGTAATCAGGTTGGCTCGTTTGTATCACATGAATCTCAAGGTGCATGCATCGCTTGTTAAATAAAATATCATAGAAATAGTTTTGTGGTCCCATGAAATCAAAGAGAACATGTGTATGTATCAAATGTGAAGGCATAAATTTCAACCCACATAGCTACACCAATGAATCGTCAACCATATCATCGCTTTCCATCTTCACAATTATGTATTCTAGTATTGAGCATAAGTGGTCTACAAGAAATCATAAACAACGTGTGGAACCGATAATATGGATTAATGTGTAAATAAGTTTAACTTGTCATGTTAGATGCTTGTTTTGGTCTCATTAAAACCTGAGGAGTGTAGCGTTAACTTTGTGATCGATAGTCGCTCATATGTCTTTGTGATTCGTGCGGGATCAGGCGTGTCCCGAAGCTTAGTGAGTGGCATATTTGATGGGGACCGTCCATATTAGTTCGTTTGCATGTTTGATAGATTTAAGCATACCCAATTTAATCGTAACCGATTAAGTATAAGTAATAAAAGTAATGCTTGTCATGTAAATTGACTGCTGCGATGTATTTATTCACTTGTATTGGATCGTTAAGTTGGCGTCCTAATAATGTTTTGCGTCGTCACCCATAGTGATGTTTGAGTGGTCTTTTGAACTAAGAGATTTTCATTATATCTACGTGGCGGTTAACCTAAATACTAAATCGCTTAATCAGAACAAGAATAACGCAACCAAATTAAACTCTAAATGTATTAATGCGATTCATAATGAGTATTTAAAACTGTACAACATTAAATGAGCTAATAATTATGTCTGCGAACCATAATTCGTTGATTTAAAGAAAGGCGTGGTGGTGTCTTCGTGTTTGTTCATTCGCTTGCCTTTCTTTCATTGGCATTAAGGTACGTATTCTATCCCTTTCGGAGGGGTTTCTCGACTTTCTCGATCCCTTGAATTGCTATGATAATTCTAATGCTATTGACTCTTTGATATTGACCCATTGATATTGAACCTTGATATCGATTCCCTTTGCTATTGATCCTTTGCCATTGACCATTGCTATAGAACCATTGCCATTGAATCTTTTTGCTTTGTTATTCTATCGTTGAACTATGCCGAACTTTCTCGATATTGAACCCTTTGCTTTCAAACCTTTCTTGTTGAATTTTATTGACTGCGCTATTGAATCGTTGCTATTGAACCTTTGATATTGAAATATGGATATTAGACCTTGATTTGAACCTTTGATATGAACCTGTGATATGAACCTCAGATATGAACTTATGATATGGACTCTGATATAAACCTTTGACATTTGAACCTTTGATATAAACCCTCATGTTATGACTTTGCTTTGACCCTTCGCTTTGATACCGGCCAAATATGTTTCGCCATGAAGGTAACATGGCGCGTGTCATGTCACCAATGGCATGACTCTAGTGTGGTTGAGTGATGTTCCACAATCCCTTTCTCATCCGTTATGAGCTCGATATCATTTGATGTATGCCTTATGTCGGAAGGTATGGATGCATCCTAGATTTGTTTTGTATTTGATATGTTATGCTATGATATGATTTGTGGGTGAATGATGTCGTGCGCAATCGCTGCCTTCACATTCGGAAGCTAGCTACTCCGTTATGATTGAATTCTCCATGATATATGGTATTTCGATGTCACCCTCCTAATACAATGTTTACTATGATGATATGATATGATTTCGGCTCGCTGGTAGATTTCGACAAACCTTACACTTTTGATATACCTATATTGTACCTTCTTGTCCCAATTTTCCATATGCTGACTCACCTACTACCAATTTCCTATTATTTCATTGATCGACATACTCCTATTTAATTTTCCATACTATCATTCCATTCCATTCCATTACGATTATTAAATTTGATTATGCTTTACATGTTTCGTGACTATCGTTTGCCACTATATGATTAATATGTGATTGTCCGATTACCTATCGTTACCATGATAACCACTTTATCCGCTCCGTTATGTGACTCTTGATTGGTGCGATGATCATGCCGTGGAAAGCAATTCATGGAGTTCATGTGTATCTTCGTTGATTATGTTCATGGGCTATGATTATCCGTTAGTATTCTGTTTCGCGTTATTGACCGCTATGTTACATTTACTTATACCACGTGGGTTGGTAAATGGTTCATCAGTTGTGTCTGGCTTTGTTGACTTGCTTAGGTGCTACACTAAGACCTTGTTAGATAATTCATTTAGTTATAATGTTCGCTTGCATTCCTCTTTGATACATGTGGCTACCTTATTTTACTATTGTTGTACCTCCATGATGATACTTGTTAAGTTATTAACTGTATTTGTTTGTGTGATTGCCATGCTCACTTTCTCGTTAATTGCTTCATAGCATTTGAACTTTGGACTTGTTGACACTACGATTTCACGATTTATTGTAATGCTGGTTATTTAGATGTGCTTTGCGTGTCTCACAATGGAGTGTGTTATGTGCCTTGTCCTCCTTTGTTATCGCTCCTTTTGGATATATGTGTAATTGTGTTTCTGGGATCCTTGACTTTGTTCTCATTTAAATTCAGCGACCTTGTTTCATTTTTTTATATTTCAGGTTTTGTAAGCTTTGTTTCTATACTATTGGGCATTTTAGAATCAAGCCGTATTTCTTTTCTGGCGGTTTTAGGTTTGAAGATGGGCTTGATGGGTAGAGTTGGATTATTCGTGAACCGACCTTGGTTACCTTATCGCTTTTGGATTTAATTTGAAGAGTTATTGTTTTTAGATTTCATTTTCATTTGGACATATTGGATTTGTATTTTCTCTTTGTAAGTCATACGTTTATTTGACTTGGTAATTTATTTTATAAGCCTTCCGCTTGAAAAAATTTATTCAGTATGTTCGATATGACACCCGAATGGCCACTATACCCTTTGGGGTAGTGTTACAATTATGGTTCTGAGCAAAGGTTTGATCTTGTTGACCTTAGATTGACTCGAGGACTTGGGTAGACACTAGGCTTCCAAAGTGTTTACGATCTTCCGATTTCTTTTGATTGTCGCTCCGATTGGACTTGGATATTCTTTTGCCTTCAATGGATTGACCTCCTTTCTTTCGCGTTTTGTTTGTAATTGCCCGCTTTATCGTTTGTCGATCGTTAGATGGAACTACTACGTGGGGAATGAATGATGCCGACCTTGTGTTCTTTAGCAGTTCGAGTGGAGGTTAAGTGGCGGCGGTACCGCCGCCATGTGATTTGAGACATCGTGATCTTCTTTGGCCGGGGCGGACGGCAGCGCAAAGACTAGACAAAATTATGACGAAGGCGCTCCCTTTCTATGATTGGTAGCGACTCGTTATCCATTGTTTGTCGCGCCGTGCAGACGCGTTTGATATTTTGCTATATGATTTGATCGGTATTGCTTTTCTTTGATTTGTTCAGAACTCGATTTGAATCGCGGAAGTTTTATCGCTTAGCATTTTGGTAATATCCCGGTTTTCTTTGGATCGCCAAGAATAAGTCATGAAAGAACCGTTCGCAAGTTGTTGGCCTTCTTTGGTGATTGCGTTGATTTGTTGTATATGTTTGCATGTATCTCGGTGCTTTGGTATGTTACTTGCTACCCGTATGGTACTGCTTTGTTGTGATATTGGTTATGTGGTTTGTCATGACCCGAATATATGATGACAATAAGGACTTGTTATGTGATGCAAGTATTATGACGCCTGATCAACGTGATAATACCGAGATCATATAATCTGACCTTATTGAAATCATACGACATCTTGGGAAATGCACGGGGTTGATGCGTGAATGGAATAGGACCTATACCCGTTATTTGACAATCCTCATGTTCGTTCGAAATTCTGCCTCCCTGTGAGATTTCCCGACATCTGTTATGTATATGTTATGTACGCTTTGGAACCGGAATCGTTATGATCTATGTGAATCTATGGATTGCTACGTCTGCCCTAAACGTGTAGGTCTCTGTGTACCCCTGCGACTTCAATTTTCGAGGACGAAAATTTTCTTTTAGATGGGAAGAGTTGTAAAACCCTAAAAATCGTAAACGTGTTAAATGACTATTTTACCCCTCAAATGTAATACTTATAAAATACGTAAAATATGTCAATGGTCATTAAATATAATCCTAATCTAACTCATAAGTAATTATAAAGCCTGGTGTACAAGATTATTTAAAATTTAAGCACTTACGTCTAAATATGGCATCTCACATTTTTTTTTTCTAGCTATTACATGAACCGAAATTTTGCCAAGACACAAAATACACTATAACTTGGATTGTGGCCCATCAAAGTTGGGCTAGGCCTTTTGTTTTTTTTTTTTCTTCTTTGAACCGGCAATCAAGACCCATATAACCCTCCCCATATTTTTGTTCTGTAACCTACGCTTCATAAAAATTCTTCACGCATGAAACCCTAAATCACTCTTAGAAATAAACGGCAGCCACATTCCTTGCTTCCCTGGAAGATCATGGTATGAATAGGATAGTAAGGTAGTAATAGAATTCGGGGTGATTCGACTTGAAGTGATCGTGGGTATCGTTGGTTTCGGAAGGGATTGTTCTTGGGTTCTTTTCATGCTTCTTTGACCCTATCCTGTTGGCTTGCTCGACCCATCTTAATCGATTTAGAGGTATCCTCATTTGATTCCTCCTTGTGCTTCTTGCTTGTTTTGAAACTTATGTGCACATGTACGTATAACCCGTAATCTAATCATAAGCATATGAACAAAATACGCAATCACCAAATAAAATAACGAGGTCGTGAAACCTTCATATGCATGTGGGTTTTGATTGTAGAGGGTCAAATATGTTTCACAGGAGTCTTCAAATTGGTTTTTGATCATGCGTATAATATACATGAATAAACATAAAGGGACAAAAAGGATATATGTGAATAAAGGCTCAAATATATGCGTGTGATTGCATGTAATCAGTTGGCTCGTTTGTGTCACATGGGAATCTCAAGGGCTGGTGCATGCATGCGTTTGTTAAATAAAAACTATCATAGAAATAGTTTTGTGGTCCCATGAAATCAAGAGGAGCATGTGTATGTATCAAATGTGAAGGCATAAATTTCAACCCACATATAGCTACACCAATCGTTGAATCTGGTCAACCATATCATGCGCTCCATCTTCACAATTATGTATTCTAGTATTGAGCATAAATGGTCACAAGAAATCATAAACTGAACGTGCATGGAACTGGATAATATGGATTAATAATGTGATAAAATCTGGTTTAACTTGTCATGTTAGATGCTTGTTTTGGTCTCATTAAAAACCTGAAGTGTCGCGTTAACTTTTGTGGTCGAGTAGTCATTCATATGTGATCTTTTGTGATTCGTATAAGGTCCCTTGAAAGCATGTCCAATCTGAAAATAAAGCGATTATCGAGTCGTGTTAATAGTCAGTTTTGATGGGGCGTTTCTGCCCAGAACTTGAGATTTTGTGGGTCGTGTTTGCATGTTTGAAAGGATAGATTGTAAGCATACTGTGTGTATCAAATTTAAGTACTGGTTATAAATCAAGTGGCAAGTGATTAATTATAAGTCTCGTATGAAGTAAAAAGGTGTGTCTTGAGTAAATTTTGCGTGGGTATTTTAACGATGACGTGTTTATTCACTTGTATTGGTCTCGTTGAAGTTGGCGTTATAATGTGTTTGCGTGCGTCCTTTATGAGTGTTTGAGTGGGTCTTTTGAACTAAGAGATTTTCATTATATCTCTGTGTCTAAGCGGTTAACCTAAAATATTTAAATCGGCTTATTAATAGAACAAGAATGCGCTTAACCAAATTAAACTCTAAATGTATTAATGCGATTCATAATGAGTATTTAAAATCCGTTACAACATTAAATGAGCTAATAATTATTATGCGAACCATAATTCGTGTAGATTCACTAAAGAAGACGTGGCGTGGTGTCTTCGTGTTTGTTCATTCGTTTGCCTTTCTTTCATTGGCATTAAGGTACAGATATTCTATCCCTTTTCAGTAGGGGTTTCTCTGACTTTAATTTGTTAATTTTGCTGATAATTCTTTGCTATTGACTCTTTGATATTGACCCATTGATATTGAACCTTTGATATCGATTCCTTTGCTATTGATCCTTTGCCATTGACCATTGCTATAGAACCATTGCCATTGAATCTTTGCTTTGTTATTGACCCCTCTGTTATTGAACCACTATTACTGAACTTCCGTTATTGAACCCTTTGCTACTGAACCTTTGCTACTGAACTGTTGCTATTGACCTGTGCTATTGAATCTGTGCTATTGAACCTTTGATATTGAAATATGGATATTAGACCTTGATTTGAACCTTTGATATGAACCTGTGATATGAACCTCTGATATGAACTTATGATATGGACTCTGATATAAACCTTTGACATTTGAACCTTTGATATGAACCCTCATGTTATGACTTTGCTTTGACCCTTCAGTTTGATACCCGAGCCAAATATGTTTCCCTAGCCATGAAGGTAACATGGTCGTGTCATTGATGCACCAATGGCATGACTCTAGTGTGGTTGAGTGATGTTTCACACCGTCCCTTTCTTTATCGATTATGAGCTCGATATATATTGTATGGCCATATCTATGCAGGGCGCGTATGGATGCATCCTAGATTTGTTTTGTATTTGATATGTTATGCTATGATATGATTTGTCTGGTGAATGATGTCGTGTGCAATACGCGTCTTCACATTCTGGGAGCTAGCTACTCCATTGGTTACTGAGGTCTCCCCTCCTATGATATATGGTATTTCGATGTCACCCCTCCGAATACAATGTTTACTTATGATATGATATGATATGTTTCTGGGCTCGTGGTAGATTTCTGACAAACCTTACACTTTTGATATACCTATATTGTACCTTGTATTCCCAAGCACCATATGTGACTCACTCTACTACCATGCTATATTCCATTTCATTGATCTGACATACTCCTATTTCGTTACTTCATACTATCATTCCATTCACGTACCGGGTTATTATTATGATTATTAAATTTGATTATGCTTTTACATGTTTTACGTGACTATCGTTTGCCCTGCTACTATATGATTAATATGTGATTGTCTGATTCACCTATCGTCATGCTAATAACTGACCAACCACTTATCATACTGTTATGTGACTCTTTGATTGGTCTGATGATCATGCTTGTGTGAAAGCAATTAGGGTATCGGTTATCATGTGTATCTTCGTTCGATTATGTTCATGGGCTATGATTATCCGTTAGTATTCTTGTCTGTGATTATTATTGACCCGCTATGTTACATTTCTGCTTATATACATGCGATTTGGTAAATGGTTCATCGTATGGTGCGGCTTGTTGACTTGCTTAGGTGCTACACTAAGACCTTGTTAGATAATTCATTTAGTTATAATGTTCGTTCTGCATTCCTACTTGATACATGTGGCTCTGTATTTTGACTCTTTATAGTACTTCGATGTTATGATACTTGTTAAGTTATTAACTGTAAATTATTTGACTTGTGTGATTGCCATGCTCACTTTCTCATTAATTGCTTCCGCTAGCATTTGGACTTCCGTTTGGCTTATTTGTACTCTGATTTCTGATTTATTGTATGCCCGGTTATTTAGATGTGCTTGCGTATATGTCATCGGTGTGTTTATGTGCCTTGTCCTCCTTTGTTATCTGTTCCTTTTGGATATATGTGTAATTGTGTTTCTGCAGGATCCTCATTGACTCATTGTTCTCATTTCGTCGCGACCTTGTCTCATTTTTATATTTCGATTTTTGTCTAGCTTTCATTTCAGTATATCGTTCCTTTGGGCTTTTAAGCTCACCGCATTTCTTTTCTGCGGTTTTAGGTTTGAAGATGAGGCGAGGTTGGATTATTCGAGTAGACCGACCTTAGTTACCTTATCGTTTTGGATTTAATTTGAAGAGTTATTTTTTTTAGATTTCATTTTCATTTGGACATATTGGATTTGTATTTTCTCTTTGTAAGTCATACGTTTATTTGACTTGGTAATTTATTTTATAAGCCTTCCGTTTGCAAAAATTTTATTCGTATGTTCTGATATGACACCAGAATGTGACACTTCTACCCTTTTCGGGTTGGGGTGTTACAAGGAGCCTGTTTTAAGTATCTCAAAACTCTAAGTGCAGCAGTAAAATGAGAGTTACGAGGAGCATGCATATGCTGACTTAGACAATGAACTGCATAAGAAATGTCAGGCCTAGTTACAGATAAGTATATAAGCTTTCCAACCAATTTTTGATACTCGGTCATATTAGACAGAAATTTATCATTTTCAGTCTCAACATGACTCAAAACCACATTCTGCTGCAAAAGAGTAGCAGCAGGCTTACAAGCCAACAACCCATATTCAAGTAACAAATCCAAACAATACTTTCTTTGAGAAAGACAAAGACCAGATTCACAATTTAAAACTTCAATCCCTAGAAAATATTTAAGTGGACCAATATCTTTAATCATAAACTTTGAATTTAGAAACTTTTTAAACTTTTCAATCTCACTAACATTATTACCAGTGATGACAATATCATCCACATAAACCAATAATGCCAAGAAAATACCATCACAATCTTTAGAGTACAAAGAGTAATCATTAAGACTTTGTTTAAAACCATTTTCCACCAAAGCAGTGGTGAGTTTTTCATTCCACTGCCTAGGAGCTTGTTTTTGACCATACAAAGACTTATTCAATTTACACACTCTAGTTTCATTTTTATCATAATAACAGGTGAGCTGCATATATACACATCTTCATACAAATCTGCATATAAGAAAGCATTATTAACATCCAGTTGAAATAGAGGCCAATTGTTAGAAACAGATAAAGTAATAAGACACCTAACAGTAACCATTTTAACAACTGGACTAAATGTTTCTGCATAATCAATACCTTCCCTCTGATTATAACCCTTAGCAACAAGTCTAGCTTTATATCTATCAACTTCATGAGTAGATTTGAATTTGATTTTCCAAATCCATTTGCAACCAATAGCAAATCTACCATTTGGCAACTCACACAGTTCATAAGTATTATTCCTATGTAAAGCTTCCATTTCAGAATTCATAGCATCTTTCCACATAGGATTTTGAATAGCCTCAGAAAGAGATTTAGGTTCACAAGACTTATTTAGAGTAGTAGAGAAACACATATTAACTCTAGACAGATTGGAATAAGACACATATTTCTCAAGACCATACTTCACATTACTACCAACAACAAAGTCATTAAACCTAACAGGTTGGGTTCTAGTTCTGCTAGACCTCCTAATACTTGGTGGTGCTTCCATTTGAACATTTTGATCCTCACCATTGAAAATATTTTGATTTATGCCCTCAGAGGTGATATTATCATCTATCTGGGTTGCCGTGGTTGCACCTCCTTCATTAACTGTGTTACCACAGTCATCTGGAGGTACCATACCACTAACTTCCTCATTAGAAGGGTCCCCCTCTTCATCATAGGGACTTTCAGGACCGGACATCAAAAAAATTCAAGTTTTTTACTCCATTATCATCAAAGTTTGGTTGAGAATTATTAAACTCAGTATTAGATTTACCAAAATCATTTGTAGACTTATGAAAAACATTTGATAACTTCATTTTAAAAGGAAACACAGTTTCATAAAAAGTAACATCTCTTGAATAAAAAACAGATTTACTATCCAAACCATACAACTTATAAGCTTTTTTAACACTAGAAAAACCAATTAAGACACATTTTTCAAATTTAGAACCAAACTTATCATGTGAATTTAAAACAGGTAGAGTAACACGACATCCAAAAGATCGATATGAGAGAGACTAGGATCCTTACCATACACTAAAAAATA
The DNA here is from genome assembly GCA_910596185.1 of Chrysanthemum makinoi. Lineage (NCBI taxonomy): Eukaryota > Viridiplantae > Streptophyta > Magnoliopsida > Asterales > Asteraceae > Chrysanthemum > Chrysanthemum makinoi. The sequence goes on along the minus strand of OU343220.1, from coordinate 323,877,701 downwards.
AGGGGAAGCACCAGACAAGACAGAGGAGGGAAGCTTGTTAATAAGATATACAGTAGTTAACACACATTCAGGCCACATATTCAAGGGAATCCCCCCTGAAACATAAGACTCCTAGCAACATTAAGAAGGTGTCTATGTTTCCTCTCAGCAATCTCATTTTGCTGAGGAGTATAGGCACAAGAAGTTTGATGAATCATCCCTAATTCAGAAAAAAGAGTGGATAATTGAGTATTTACAAATTCAGTTCCATTATCAGACCTTATGATCTTAACCTTTTTATTAAACTGAGTAAAGAAAAGTTTTATAAAATTTGTAATATGATCACAAACTTTAGTTTTTGACTTCAGAAGATAAACCCAAACAGCTCTACTAAAATCATCAACCAAAGTTAAGAAATACTTAAAACCTTCTTTACTAGTAACCTTATAAGGACCCCAAACATCACAATGAATAAGATCCCCAACAGTTTTAGACTTATGTTCACTTAATGGAAAAGGTTTTCTAGTTTGTTTTGCCTTGTGACATACATCACAAGGAGAAAGATGATTCACCTTTTTAAAACCAATTTCATTACCCAAAGTAGTCAAGACTTGATCAGCAGGATGACCAAGCCTTTGGTGCAATAACTCATTAGAAACATGACAAACAAAGCAATTACACATAGCAAGATTAGACTCACCACAATCAGTTTCATCAAACAAATAGAGACCACCAGAAACACTACCAGTCCCCACAATTTTGCAGTTTCAAATCTGAATGTAACATTTATGCTCATCAAAACCAACAATGAACTTACTGTCCTTAATCATCTTATTAACAGATACAGACTCATATTATACTCGGGAACAACAAGAACATCAAACAAAACCACACCGAAGTGAGTCTAAGACTACCAATAGCATAATATTAGCAACAACACCATTAGGGTGACCAACGTTTAACATGAGACTAGAAATATCAACAACATTAAACATATTTTTAGTAGAATCAGTCATATGCTGATTAGCACCAGAATCAATAACCCATCCTAAGGTAACATGATATTTCTCGGAACTAGACTTGTACGAGAAAAACCTCTCAATATGCAGATTAAACATCACATTATTATTGAAGAAGGTGGGAGATATACACGCCATACTTGCTTGAGACCCATTAGCAGAAGGTTTTTCATTAATGAGACTTAAGAGTTTCATCATTTGATCATTAGTGAAAGAACCAATGAAAGAACCAGTCATAGAACCAGAAGTAGATGGTTGAAACACATCTGCATTATTAGCATTAAACTTTTTGACAACAGCAGACTTTTTAGACAGATTAGGATTCTTTTTAAAACCAGGAGGGTAGCCATTCAACTCAAAACATCTATCAATAGTATGCCCAATTAGACCACAATGTTTACAAACCAGATTAGGATTAGGCCCCCTATTACCAGAATTATTGTTACTATTACCATTTCTTCTAACAAAATTGTTATTAGAGTTGGAATTGTTATTAGTCTTAGCAACAAAAGCAGCAGGTTGAGCCTTACTATTAGGACCAGAACTAGGGTGAAGTCCTCTATGAGACTCCTCTCTAGAAACGACATTAAAAGCTTCTTTAACATCAGGTAAAGGATCCCTAGCAAGAATATTACTCCTAATAGGTTGATATACATCATTTAAGCCCATAAGAAACTGCATAAGTCTAACAAGCTGATTATGTTTCAAAACACCCTCATGAGCAGCACAAGTACAAGCAAGCAACAAAGTTAAAGTATCAAATTCTCTCCAAAGAGAATTCAACTTATGATAATAATCAGGCATAGATAATTCACCTTGCTTAAGAGAGTTAGTCTTATGAATCACATTAAAAATAACAGAACCATCAATTTTATCATAAGTTTCCTGTAATTCATCCCAAACTTCAGATGCAATTTCTGAATAAACCTGTCCTAAGTACAACTCAGGAGACAAAGACCCAAGAATCCAACCAAGAACTATAGCATTACATCTTTCCCACTGCTGGGAAAGAACAAGACTAGTAACAGGTTTAACACAAGTACCATCAACAAATCCCATTTTACTTTTACCTTTCAAAGCAATTTTCATAGCAGTAGACCACATTTTGTAATTATCAGATCCAGTGAGTTTAAAATGCACAATAGGAATATTAGAATTATCACTAGAATGCAAGTAGAGAGGATTACCAGCATCCAAAGAACTAATGAGAACTTCAGCCATAACCAATCAAGAAATAAAAGAAACAGATAGCAAATACCAGACAAACAACCAAAACAACAAAGAATACCAGCAACAAAACTACCAAGAACACTAAAAACAGCAACAATACTACCAATAATACTAGAAACAACAACTATACTACCAAGAACACTAAAACTCACACCCAATTTCACTGAAGCACCCAGTCTTACACCTATCTGTGGGAAGAGCAGGTTTTCGTACCTCTCAAGGTGGCAGGTCAAGAAGTTACCCACAGAGTTTGCAGTGTAAAAAACTAAAGTACTTAGAGAATTAAGAGAACAGAGATAAACCTTTCTAGAAGAAGCGCAGTGAAACAGATTACCAACCCTCTTGATTCTAGTCAAGAAAGTCAATAACCAACCAAGAACCCCAAGAACACCAAGAACACCACCAGAATCACGAACCAAGATCCCAAATTTATCAAATTAGGGTTTCAAAAAACCCAACCGATAAACTCAAGATCCACCACTAAAAACAACAATTAACACTACGGCCGTTAAGAAAACAGCCTCACAAGATCCCAATTGCTCAAGAACCAAAAAACCCCCAAATTTGAGATCAAACCCTAGAAACCCTAATATCAAGAACCAGGAGAGAGCCGAGTGTCTCTGATACCGTGTTAAAATAACCAAATCTGTTCTCAAACCAACCACAACACAATCAATTCACCCTCAACTATACCTAACAAACTATGAAACTGATCAAGATGATCAGAGTTAACCAAGACTATTAATACCAGACCAATCACCAGACTTGAGAGAGAAATATACGCAGCTTTTAAAGTGAGAGAATAATATGAGAGGATATCTGACTTAGGGCTAGGCTCAAGCCTTATATAGAGGCAAGATACACTTTAGTCCCTCTAGAATAGATAACATGCTATCTGCAGCCAAAGATACAAACATTAGACAAAAATGCACAACAAGCCCCTTGACTTAAGTAGTCAAACATGAGCTTGTTGCACCACACTTATATATTTCAACAGTATTCTTGCTTTAAAACAAACCTACATCAAATTACATGGAGATCGATTTAACTTAGTTATCTTAGTTTAAATCACTCTAACGGAACAACAAGTTACTATACATGTCGTGTCATATATCGTTTCAAGCATGAAATGAGCGAGTTCGTCCTTTAGGCTAAGAAAGTGATGTACACATTCGAATTGGTTGTACTCTTGATACTTTACAATCTTTCTAGATAAAGGGCTTTACACATGAAGCCGAAAGAACATATATAGATGATTCAAAGAAAAATTAGTGAAAATCCAACCTTAAAGAAGCTGGACAAGAAAGAAGCAAATGAAAAGAAACCGCACGCCAACCTTGTTGGCGAAGGGTGTATCATGTCCCAAAAAGCGAGTCACTAGTGTTTCCACAAACACTGTATTTTATTATCTTTGTACCTTCTTCGATGTTTCCACACGTACTCTTTGACACCTTGGCAACACGGTTTAAGCGAAGTCGCCTCCATTGAATTCCCTGTAGACAATCACACGTATACTACTATCACTAAAAGGACTCAAATCCGGGCTTTCTAGTGATGCTTTATTCGAACGAAAAAAGAATTTTGGAATTTAAATAGATTGATTAAGTCTACGAGTATTTATATTATTAATGTACCTGATGAAATGTTATGTTGTAGGTTTAGAACCGATGAGAAAGCTTTGTAGAGATCAAGGATTACAAAAAGTGCTTTATCAGTTTCGTTGTTTAGTTTTCTAATGCTTTCCATGGAATTCAGCTACCGAATTTCCACCGTCACTGCAGTTCTGATATGATGTAGAGACCGTGAACTGGGGTAAGCACCCTATTGGTTGCATTGCCGTGATTCCAATCTTTTTTACTCCTAACTCATGTATACGTTTGGCGTTTGAAACTAGTTGCTCAACAATTGATTTTGTTAGATCTGGCAGTTCCTACAATGATACATTTCAAGACAATCCTTAATGGCATGCTTTAAACTTTTGCGTTTTTGAACAGCTTTATAGAATTTCGTTGAACAACTAAAGCATCCAAAAATCACGGGAGAAGTAGTAACCTTGAGTGTATGATTTGATGTAAAGTAAGTTGAATAGTCATTTCCGCTACTGAGAAAGTATAGAGATGGAGATGAAAAGCGGAATCTTTTTTTGCTGAACATATTGTCGAAAATAATCAATTTGTGTAGTCATGTTTGGTTGATTCACAAATGTGTTAAAAACGCCGGTTCCTCCATATGCAAAATTCATCCCATATTTAACCGATTTTTTCTCGCCAGATTTCCATCCTAAGTATGTTATTGGAAACTTAGTACCGAGTATTCCAGCTGCATTTGTTAAACAAAACATAGGCATTAGACACTCGTAAGTTGTAACATTAGCAAAAAGTATCTAAAGGCTATAACACAGCGCACCAATGTAATCAGTGAGCACACGTCCATCAGAAAATCTGCGGAGGGCGTCGAAGTGATTCCGTCGGGTCATGCCATGAACCACGTCCGCGTTTGGCCAATTTTGGTATCCACACACAGTCTCCAAACACAAACAACTTCAAAATGTCTCGCCCATTCTCAACAGAAATCGCAAACATTTATGGAACTGATGACACAGAGAGAACAAAGCTTGTTTTCGTTTTTCATGGCAATGGGTACAAAAATACTTAACAAAATGGTCATTAATGGCAAGCAAGTTAATCTTGTGATTAATATATATATAATTATGGTTTTGGTTTTTGGTTGTGGTTGTTGTTGACTATTGACTAGATTGACGGCTAATTACTAGTTTCAACTTAGAAGGCAATGACACCTTCCTTCCCGCTACATGCGAGGGAAACCCTATCGCCCTAGACAAGACTGAACTTGAGACCTTGCCTAGGAGGGCAAAACCTCCATACCGCTAGACCAGAGGCCCTTTGGTAAAAAAAAACCTGTGTTGTGATGTAGACTTAGGACGAAACCAGAACCAAATATGACTGGGAATCAGAACCAAATATGGCCGGGTGCACAACATTTTTTGAACCGTAATATAGAAACACATTTCGATGGACCGGGTGCATTTAAAATGCGTTTAGGAAAAAATAATTTTTATTTTCTAAAAATTAATACTACATCGTAAAAATCGATAGGGGTCCCGAGAACCCCTGGTTCCGTCTAAACAAACATATGTCGTGTGGTTTATCTGCTACATGATGTTGTTCCATGCACAAGTGGGAGAAATCTATATTGTGTGCATGGTACAACATATAAGTATATGATTTAAGTTCTCTTGACAGCAAGGTAAGAGACTAACGTTCTAATATGACTTGTACATATCTAATTCAAGAAACACTTGGTGTTGTAATTTACGTCATGTCAGAAGTAGATTGCAAAACAAAAGTAAATCTCCATGTGAAGTCAGAGACCTTGCAGGACATATTTGCGTTTCTAAATTAGACAAGTATTTAGAACATGTGTCAAAATGATAGATAAGACTACTTCAAATTAAATATTTATGTATTATTAGAATGACATAAATGAAGTAATCTAAACCTACTTCAATTTGTTTATTTATGTATTTGGAATGACATAAGTGAAAAATAATGTAGTCTACATTATTGTGAAGTAAATAAATTAACTTGAAATTACTATTGAAACCAAGAGTTGAGTTCATAATTACTTTAGTTAAACATGTTTATGATTCATTGTAGAGACATAAACATAAAGTCTTTAAGACTTATAATAAAGTAAGACGTTAACTTGTTATGTTTTTAATTAAGACATATACAAGAAGTCATTGAGTTGATCAATGATTTATAGCGTATAATGGGATTATAACAGTTTATGTTTTCTTGATGAGACATGGATATGAAGTGATTTGGTTAAGAGTACTTATATTTAAATCATGCAATTGGCTTGGAAAGTCTATTATACCATTAAGTTGACTTAGTTGGTAAATAGGTAAGCCAAAATTAATATGTTTATCTTATATTATAGATTGTCTCTTACAATATTAATTCTAATGAATACCACAAGTTGATGGTATGTTTAGGAGAATCAAACTCTATTTGATTTGTTTGATTCAAGTTAACCATAACTTCTTTCTTAAAAAGTAATAAGGTTAGAAAATTGAGTATGGATTGAATATACTCAATGTGACTCCAACCTAGAAGATTGATAAAACACCATTTTATTATGGAATGTGATGAATCACATTAAGTTTTAAATTGAAGATTAGAATTTGTTAAACTACTTATGAATAGGTTATTGACAAACTTAAGTTAGGGAATTATCAATGTGTATTTGTAATATCAAAAAAGAACAATTATGTTTGAAGTTTGCTCTAATTGCTAAGTATATATAGATAGTCTATATATTACAAAAAGGCAGAATCTTGAGTTTTATCTTGAAAGATGAAATTACAAGATACATAATCTTTTAAAATACACTAGTAAATATCATGAGGTTAGACATGTAAATGATAGACCTCATTGATGGGATTTTTTTAAATTCATAGATACGCAAGGATATCCGGATTTGATTAATATCTTTGAGAAATATGAGTTGGAGATTATAGTAAACCTGATAATCATTATGATGGATTACCAAATATTGAATTGGGGTAAATTACTCATACTATGAATGTTAAAGATGTTGTCCATAAATATAATCAATTTTGGAAATTTGGTTTATCTTAATAGTTAGACTAGAGAATGGAAATAAGTTTCTTCAAATAGATGAAAAACCCTAGTGGTTTGAATTTCTATGTAGAAATCATATGGACAATATTGTACACATATTTAATTCATGTCTTATGACAAGATTATTAATCATACTTAAGCAATTAATTATGATTGAATATTCTTTTCTAGCCACATTAAATATATAAGATGATAATTGTCATACTTGTTTTCTTTGTATATGAAATATGACAATGGAATATCAAAACTCTTTATTGAGAAATTACTTGAACGAGGACGGTAAGTAATTAAAAGGTTTTTTTAATTCATATAATCTTTGAAATTGTATGAAGTGCAATAATTCATGAATGGATAAATGCATGCATCTATGAAATTATTCTTATGATTAATTATTAAAATCCTAGTTTAGATTTATAATTGAAATAAGATAAATTTTAAGTATTCCTAAAAGCTAGTGGGAGTATTATGTTTAGGTTTTAAATCTTATATGTTGTATAACATATATAAAGTAACATTCCTTGTAAGCTAAATGTTAAGTCTTAGATTTGAATGAAACTTCACTTATAAGATTTAAAATTAAAACACAACCTTGAAATATATGTTTATTATTAATAAACATGTAATGCTTGTTAAAATAAATGATTCTAATAAAACATGATATATCATTTTGGAAATGGATAAATATATTTTGACAAGATAGAACATGAATGAATTCTAAGTTTGACATGTAGATTCATCATGTATTGTGTATATTAAAATTTGTATCATTCTTGAATAAGAAGGATTTGACAACATTGATATCTAACAAAAGTTATTAGATAATTTTTGTAATGATTATTCTAATAAATTACATCCTCATTTTTGGATGCTCCTAGATTCTCTGGATGAATAATATGGCAATTGTTGTGCAAATTGTCATCAGCTACAAACTTGAAAGTTTGGAAGACATCAAACATTACACAATACGATATTAAAGTTTACGGAGTTTTAATGAGCATATTGTTGTTTGTATACAATGATCTTTAGTTTAATTGAGATGACACTCAATACTAGTCATGATAGAGTTTCATCCTGTTAATGGCCATGTGAACTAGTTGTGCTACTAAGATAGCTTATTGCATTATACATTAAAAATAAGAATTACTTTTAAACTTTAAAATGTTTGAAAGTTTAAATTGTCATAAAATGGTTGATAGAGGATGTCACACACTTTATGAATTATTATGTGGATTGGTGAATGCACACATACAAGAACTTCACTAATTGAATTCTTGAAATAAGTATTCTCAAAATTACGATAGATCAAGTTGGTTGATTATTGCCTTGTCAACAAGTATGATTGTCATTACTTAAGGCATAATTGATCAATTGGGAATTTTCATGCATTGATCTATTTGGTATTTGGATAAGGATGTTAAACAATTGTTATAATAAATCAAATACTTGGTATGTTTGATTTTATGATATATTGTTCATCTATATTTATGTTTAATCCGTGAATAAATTTATTTATTCTAAATCGTCCGTTGTCAATTAATGATATGGGAGTATCGTTAAAATTAGACAAATCATGAGTATTTGGTAGAATATACTTAAAGTATATTTATGAGAAAAAAAATAATTCGGATGATATTCAATGAATTGAATATAGGACTTATAAACACGATTTACTTTATGGATATTGTTATTAAGTAAAATCATGAATAATTATCCTGAGACTTGAGATATACGGATAAGTGTCATGAATGTAGTGCATACATGGAAAAACTAGCGCTATCATTAAGCTGGTAGTCATAAGGGTTGTTTCCTGAAGTGTTTCAAAGTTCATGGGTTATTCTTGTAGTCAAGATAGAATTTGTTCATTCAAATTTATTTTGGTGTTTGTGAAAACGTAGAGGGGGGGGGGTGAATACGTTTCCGTTTAAAAACGTTAGATCTTTTGTATCAAATCGTTTATGAAACTTGTTATAATATGAAAGTACCAATTATTATTTGTGACTAATATAAAGCATAGTAAAATGCATTGTCACACAAGCATAAACATCAAACCACATCACAAGCAATTATTAAAGTAAAGAGATAAAGAAAGTGCAAACCGAACACGAGGATTTATAGTGGTTCGGTCACGGATCTCCTCTCCTCCCTACTCCACTCCCAGTACCAACAGAGACTTCACTAAATAACAAGCTCCCTTCTCGGCGGAGAAAACCTTACAATCGGCTTACACTTTTCGGTACAAAGCTAAATACCGGGTTCTAGTTCGAGGTAGAACCAATCCTAACGTCGCCTATACAATATTTCCGACACTAAGCTAGATGTCGAGAGTTCTTTTCAAGGGTAACCACTCCCAATATGTTTTATGGCCCAACATAACAAACCTTGTGTTTTATGGTACAAACACATAAACCATCTAATCTAGTTTGGTGAAAGTGTTGTGATGATGCAATAATGTTTACAATGATGATCCATGACATAAATGTCTAATGGATATGAATGACTAATCTAAATGATCTTCTTAAATAAGAAGTCTTCAATTAATGAGGATATCAAGAATCTTGAATCTTATGTTGTTGATTATGATCTAAGTTTCTGAAGTAAATATATAAATATATTATTATATATATATATATATATATGCTTACAACAGATGAATGTTAAAGCATTATGATCATGTGATGGTGAGGGTGATTGATGTATATTACTACATGATTATCTATAGATCTAGTGATGAAGAATGTTAGAGAGAATATATGTTGGAAAGGATGAAGATATGAGAAAACCATGGGATGGTATTTATAACCAAAAGTGGTAATCAAAAATATAATAATTTATTAGATTTGATATATTAGAATATCTTCCAAAATCTTTTCAAAATCTTTTAAAGATTTAGATGACACTATGCATGAGGTAATAAAAAAGTGTTTTCCTTTTTATGAAAAATACATTTAAACAAATGTATATACTTATTATAAAGGTAAGTTACTTCATGTAAATAAAATGTAGTAACCTTTTTGTAAAATAAAATATCTAGTTGAGTGCTTGTCAAAATAAAATATATTTTGTCAAGTGTAAGTAAACTTTAGTACTTGTATGAATATTATAGTTAGTTTACTTGTACAAATAAAAGTATATATTTGTTAGACATTTACAAAAGATGTATTTGTATAAAATACTTGTGAATGCAAAATGTAAAATGAGGTTAGAAATAGAATGGTTAACCTATTAAAATACTTAGTGAATCTAACATTTTTTAAACATTCTAAATGATTTGTTAATGTGTTTGATCATAATGCCACATAACAAACATATGCGAACCTGTGTTATCACGAGGACTTGAGACATCGAGAGATGTTGAATGTATGTTGAGACAAATGTAATTACAAGTAACTTGTACATTTTACGTTATGTATTACAAGTTACATGTTTCTCATCAATCAAAACAAACGAGACTGTATAGATTAAATATAAGTGATATTTGCACTAACAATCTCCCCTTTTGATGATGACAAAGATATGTAGCGTAATAGAAAGTTAAATGTAAAAAGTTACTTGTATCCTTACTACCTTTACATTACCTTATCCGTTTACACTCTTCTCCCCCTTTTGTCGAAACAAAAAGGGCCTGTCCTTGGAGTTTAACTTAATTCTCCAAAAGCGAGCTTGCATCATCCCTAGTGAAGTTAAATCGTCCACTTCAATCCGTCCCTTGTTTGGTAGCGGATCCATGGATCAAATAAAGAGGCTTAACCTACATCAATGTTAGTTTTATGCAACAAAAAATTATGAGAAATATATGAAAAAGAAAAATGCATAGCAATGTTAGCTGTTTTCTCCACTTTTATCGAAGCACAAATGCTTGTTGAAAAGTGAGAATGATGCTAAATGCGTGCATGCTCCCCTTTGACGGTTGCTCCCCTTGTTTTGGCGTCAAGGTATGATTAAAAATCTACAAAACAAATATTAGTGCAAAACTATATTCGTCATTGGACAAGTAAGTGATATACAACAAAGTGTGTATAAGGTGCATTCAATAAATTCTTGATGAAAGCTCCCCTTGCTCTAGGGCGTCAAGATGAACCTTCAAAATAAATATTAATTTAATAGAAGCTTTGTCTTTAGACAAATATGTCATATACAACCAAGTGTATAGACGATGCTATATGAGTACTTAAAGGATATTCCTCCTTGCTCGAGGGTGTAAAGAAGCACCTAAAATAAGAAAAATAATTGATGCAAACTTCATCCTTAGATGAGTAAGTTATATACAATCTAGTGTATATGATGATAAACCTACAATGAAGATCATTAGTGCAATATATTTCATCTTTTTGACAAAGAAAAATAAGATGTATATATGTGATATATATAAATGATATAATCAAATATCTCATGAAGTGTAGTCTCCTAATTACAATCATAAGAAAAGTGAGAATATAATATGATAAAAGTCTACAAAATGGTTCCTAGAAAGAAGATATGAAGTGAAGTTGGAATATAAAGAGTTAAAGCTAGTGGTACTAGTGTTGGTGTCGGTTTACTAGTAGGATTCATGTGGTGATAAATCGGTAGATGACTCATGATTTATAATGACAAGATTTAAGCTAATCCATGGTGGTGATGATTAGTGAATGATGTGATGGAAGGTGGTGGTGATTAGGTAGGAAGCTATTAAGGTTAGAAACTTCGTATGTGTATAGCAAATATAAAAATATGGACTCATGCAATCCTTTAAGTAATGTCAAGTGACCAAGGCGAAGGAAGAAAATATATGAATAGACATGAAGATAACTTAAGTTCATTGATTGATACTGAAAAAAATGATCTATTCTAGGTGACAATGGGAGATATTAACATGGTTTTGACCGACATGGATGAGTATGACATTGAAAAAAGTGAAGAAGACAATATGTAAAATAACTAATAATAATGAGTACCTATATGAGGATGAGAATAACATCATATGAGTGAGTTGGGTAGACAAGCGTGTTGAGAAGGTGTTGGGAATGGCGGTTTTGATTAATATATCATTTGCAGCGACAATGACATGCATGACATTGTCAAGCGAGAAAAGGGATAAGACCTATGATGGTGTTCTAGATAGTGAAGTTGTAAGGTGCTAGTTTAAGGAAAATCCTAGATTTGTTGATTGTGGAGATGAAGAAGTTTGTAAAACACATGATGCGTTTTCACTTGATGAGGTATTGGTGCAAACTTGTGATAAAAGATTAAAAAGGTTGAACTAGTTGTGGTTTAAGTGAACCGGTTTTAGCTAAGTGGTGTTTACCCATGTGTTGGTATTTTAGAGTCTAAGAGACATAAATTTTGACAAAAGATAATTATGTGAATGGATTTCTCTCCCCCTTTATTGGTGGACATCCAACATAATGTGTAATGTATCAAATAAGGAATGACAACAAATTGTTTAGGAGGTTATTGGGTTGAAAGAGATGAGCTTAGTGATGTTTTTCTGGATGATGGTTAGCATACAATGAACTTCATCCTTAAAGTCATACTCTTCTCGATTAATACGAGATGATAGTATGATGAGGCATGTGGTTTCCTAATAGGAAGTGAAGAGGATTAGAGTATTGTTATAACTAAATAATGATGGAGGTTATTTTTGGGAAGCGGAAGCAAAAATGAGATTTGGAAATAGGTCGGTTGAAAGACAAAAATGCAAAGCCAACCCTCTAGAACTTAATTCATATAAACTATATGCAAGTGTAGGGGTCCCATAAAGCATAGTACTAATCTACGTAGCAATAAAGGGATTATGAAAAATGAGCATATAAAAGTTAGAACCAATTGAGATAACAAATAATTTGTTATCAACCTACAAAACAAATTTGTTAGTGACAAAGGATGTTAACATGATAGAAATCAAATGATAATATATTATATAAGCAAAAACAACACATTGCACTTAAGTAGACAAGAAATCACCATACAAGATAGCATCAAGACAATCATATTATGCAAGAATACAACTTTATTCAAGACATTTCATTTTGAGATTGTTTTGTCGTTAGACTTAGACGCTTAAGCATAGTTGGCTTATAAATTACAAACAATCTATGTGATTAATTTGTAAGATAAAAAGGCTTCTAAAAGTTTGTCATACCAAAAGCACTTTGACATATTATATGTGCACACGTACCAAACAAATAGTGTGACAAGAAGAAAAAACAAGATGAAAAGATTCATGCAAGCCATGTTTAAGACATAACAATTTGGAACATGTATCATTTGGATCGTACTACACATAGATATAATGAATGCCAACTAATAGCTTTCAAACACAAATATGTCATATCAAAATTATCGTATCAAAATGACATATTATGATTTCATAAGTAACATGTTAATCATGCTAAAATTAATTCAAAAGTAAGTATCATGCAAATAAAGTTTAGGTTTAAACGTTTAGTAGCATGAAACAAAAATACAAGCATTATAAAGATAAAACCGTACTAAGGTTTACACATTTGACTTGTTATCAAACACTAAGATAATGTCAAATCAACTTATCATATTAAACAAGAACATGTAATCAACACACGTAAGTTACAATGCAAATGGTTTTACTAAGCTTTACACATTTGACTAGTTATCAAACACTAAGATAATTTCAAATCAACTTATCATATCAAACAAGAACATGTAATCAACACATGTAAGTGCAATGCAAGTGGTTTTGAAAGAAAAGTCATATATACTACTTGTTTGATAAGTATTCCTAAAATGAGCAAACTATCAATGTTTTAACACTTACTTTAGGCAAGTATAGGAAAACAGATTTTCAAGTTGGAGAATGAATATGAGACTATTACTAGCGGTGCTCAATTACGGCTAAACACGACCATTTTTACGGTGATTCCACATACCCAACTTCTCCGGGAAGCAATTCAACGTTAGGTCAAATTGAGTTTCTAGTGCAATAAGTTCTCCAATAGTCATTCTCATGTTAGAAAGATGGGAATTCCTACTTTTGCCTATTAAAGTGTATAACTGATGATAGTTTAACTATACTTGGCTTAATGTGACTTGACTAATATGTAATATAACTAAGGTGATGAAGACGTCATGTTATACAAATGAATTTTAACAATATGTTTTAATCTTGTGTTTAGAATCTAAGGTTTGTAAGATCTAATGAATGACATCTTTTGTGTTGAGAATTTTGAAATGTATTTGATATCTAAGACTAGGGAGTGGAATATGTTAAATTAAGAACGTTCTCAAGAAAGCTCTTTTTATTTTTAAGAATCTAAATAAGGTTACCAACTTCAATAGATCATGTGTATGTTCTAGAGATGTGTAGTTTAACCTTGGATGTGCACAAGGCTTGAGCAAGGTTAGGTTATGATGTATGCTTGAAAGGAAATGGATACAAATAGTATCTTTCAACAGATGAGATTATCGCATGGGATAAATTTATCATGCTTATGAAAGTAAGTATGACAAGATGAATTGGATACGTTAGTTCATAGAACTTGTAGATGTTCGTTTCAAGATCATTTAGCCAATGAGGTGTAATGAAATCTCTTGTAACACAACCATTTATGTCGTAAGGAGAGAATGATGCATAGGATATACAATATCCTTTTAACAAGATGAATACCTAACGCATGATTTCTTAGGCATAATGTTTTCAAAACATCATGTTTTCCTAAATGAAGATATGAAGCCAAAGTGTTTGAATCGGATAGTCCCATCTAAATAAACTTGGTCTCAAGATTATATTCACTAGATGATGACAAGAAGAATTCACTCGAGTTTCTTATGTATACTCCTCAAGAGTCATTGTTGCTTGGGGTGTATGATGTTGTCTTTGAGATTGCATTTTAACATATGTTGTTAAAATGTTGATTTGAGTTTAACAAAATTTATGCAGTTTAACAACAAAGTATTACTAATGATAATTGTGAAGGTAGTACTACTTATACCTAGTGGAAATTGACAACAATTACCAAGAGCACCATGCTTATTTGATAGTTGAGATTCTAGCCATAATGAATTATCTAAGTCCTTATATGTAGGAAAGGATGTTTGAGTTTGTTCAAACATGCATTTGATTCAGTACAAGTGTTGGACACAAGGGCTTTTTGAGCAATACACTCAATGAATTCAAATGATAGTAAAGATGGTGGATTGGTTGATCTAGGTGGTAGGTCTTCTAGTGTATCTAAATAAGGATGTGGTGATGTAGGGTTTGTTGTGCTATGGGAGTACCTAGGTTGATTATTTGTCCATAGATGTTGAACACAAAAATACTGGATACTAATTCTTATGGTTCATTGGTTGCTACAACTAGTGGGTGAAGTGCTTGAAGTTTTGGTTATGTCTATGAAGCTTAGGGGCTAAGGTATAGGTTCACCTTGAAAGGGCATGTTTGATTTAAAGGATGCTCTTGGAAGTTCATGAGCAATACGCTTAATTGTGCCAAAAGATGGAAGAGGGATAGTAGATGTCAAAGAGGTATAAGTGGCACAGTGGGTTGTTTGTTTTGGATAAGTGTTTCAACATGTGTTGTTAAAATACTTGGGTGTTGATTAGCCCTTTATTAAAACCATAAAAGTCATACGCATGTATGTATGCATGAGTGTCAGTGTATTATGCATGTGCATGCTAGGATTGGTTTAATAATATCATACGCATGGTTTCATGATTATTTAAAGGACAATCTAATCTTGCACCCCATGATCTCCTTTCTATGCACCCCATAGGTAGGTTCACGCCCCAATGATTGTCCCAATCATTTGCTACTTTTTTGTTTTGTTTGTATTTTTGTGTAGTGTATTTTATTTATTTAGTGTTTTAATATGTATAGTGTTTTTGTTTTGTGTATATTTTTGTGTAGTGTATTTTATTTGTGCAGATTGTGTAGTGTTTTAATATGTATAGTGTATTTATTCCACTTTCGAGTGACATCGTGATCAGTGGATTTCTTGCCAATTTCAGTGATGCCTCCAACGTCTTTATTCTTGCCTTCAACAATGTATTTATTTTAAAAAAAACTTGTTTTTTTTAAAAAATGTATTTATTTAAAAAAAAAAACTTATTTTTTCTAAAAATATTTTAAAAACTATTTAAAAAATGAAAAATAAATAAAAATGTATTTAAAAAAAACAGAACTTATAAAAAAAGTTTAAAAAAAATTATAAAAAATTTATAAAAAAAATTTTTTAAAAAAGTTTATAAAAACCTATTTTATAAAAAAAGTTTAAAAATAAACTATTTTATAAAAAAAGTATTTTATAAAAAAAGTTTATAAAAAGTTTGTTTATAAAAGTTTATAAAAGCTTATAAAAGTTTATAAAAATTTATAAAAAGTTTATAAAAAAGTTTATAAAAAGTAGCGTAAAATAAATCTATATAAAAAACACTACACAATTAAATACTTATATATAAAACACTACACAAATAAATACACTATACATATACTTAAACACTACACAATTAAATTAAAAAAAAAAAAAAAGTTTTAATGGGGAGAGAGAAAACACTATTGATTTGCAGCCAAACAATATATGTGGTGTCAAGCTGTTTGATCATTTTGTGGGGACGAGATAGCCGCACCCCACTTTCAGATCCCTACTATTGATTTGATGGGAGAAAGCAGGAAACACTACATGGGGTGTTTGGGTGTAGACTACTATTTAATGTGCATGATATCATGTCAAGCACATGTATATATTCATATATTCTTTTACTTGTATATATGTGTTTGACAGATGCATGTAAAAGGGTTCGACTATATATTTAATTGTGATTTGAACTAGCATTCTAATTGAATCGCTAACAATACGCGCGTACATGATCGTAGAGAAATCCTATTTTGGATTTTGGTGATTTACACTATTCGACGTTATTAAGTCGACTAGCACTCAAACCCTAATTAAGGTTCATTTCAATTGCTAGTTTTTGTGGATTGATTCTTGTTCGGCTAGAATCAAGAAAGGTACGCATACTTTATGTTTTAGTTAAGTAATTATTCGTTAATATTTGCTATACGCTTCCGCATGTGTACTTGACGTTTATTGTTTATATTTATGATTGTCATGTTATATAATTCTAACACATAAGAGGTCTGAGTGAAATGTTTTTCTTTAATGAAAAAGATATATTGTTAGTTAACGAACACCACGATAAGATTGTACATTTTGCTGATGAACGTACTAATACCAATATAACATCAATTGAAATTGCGCGCTAATAAAGCTGATCATGCAATCTACATCTATATTAATCAAGTTAGTATTGATGTACATATAAACAAAGAATACGACAAGTCCTAAGCGCATTTCATAACTATTTCAAAAACCCCTGCTTCTGCTACCCGTATGATTACACTCCCTTTTCCCGCACTTGGGGTTCAGCTGTACGGGTCATTTTAAGGCAAGTGTGCTTTCTTGTTGTTAACCTTTGTTGCAGGTGTTTGAGTGTTTCCTTGGCTGGTTAGAACTCATGCATGGAGTATGAATAGAATCTTGCCAAAAGCTCAAAACTCTTATAACATGTTTTCAAAACTTTGGGCTCACTATTAAGCCGAAATACATATGAATATACGCAGCCCAGTGTGATACAACCATAGCTCCATCAGTCCATGATATATTATGTATCTTTCAGTTTGCATCTCTAGTTCTACTACAGTATCTAGCAGGATGACTTTTTACGAGGTTATAAATAGCGTGAGACGTAACGTGACGGCATGATCAAACTTCATGTCTTAGAAGTTAAGGCGAAGCTTTTGCGTTTATAAGACGTGACATAAAGCGTCACAAAATATGAAAATATTTATATACTTATATCATATTTAATTTTTTTATACAGGTTTTTACCCTAGTAAATGGTATAAATCATAATAAGATCATGCGATATAGAAAAGCACCAAATCGACTATACAGTACATGCATAATTTGTGCAACTAACCAAAGACAAAGAGTGACATGCCACTCTCAGCACAACTCAAGATAAATAAGGATCAAAACATTACAAACCAAAAACGCCTAAATATATATATTAACTCATACTTATATCATATTTCATATATATCGAGTTTACAAAAAAGTGACATAAGGCAAAATAAGGCGTGACGTAGCGGCATAACTTGTTGGTTTTTGGGAGTTAAAACACACGTAAACGACTAGAAGTGTGTGAACCTATGGGGGCACACACGTTAAACACGAGAGTACATGACAAACGTTTATTATTTGAATACATTCGACCCGTTTATGCATGCATGATATCCGATCCGTTTACACGACCCATGGACTTGTTCCAATTACAAAGTGGGTAGGTTAGTGTTTGCCTTGAGCCTTGTGCATGTAAACGATCGGGCAAAAGGGGTGTTTGGGTTTGTTGCTTGATGCGCAAGATTTGAGCCCATGATTTGGTTCGGTTCTTGAACCTATATAAACAAACACTCCCTTGAATCCATGAGAACATATAATACTATCCCTAAACCTAAAAGTAATCGATCCATCAATTGAACTCAATCGGATCTCTAATATCCGATTAGGGTCCTAAACCTAAAAGTAATCGTTTGAAACCAAGTGTGTTTAGTGTTTGATTGTTTTGGTATTCATGTTCGTGTTCTTGGTCGAACTGTAGCAGCAACAAGATTCCTGGGTTTTCTGTGTTCGTGGTTCTCAAAGAGCAAAGGGAAAGAAGTCGGACAATACCTGTCCGATATCGGGTGAAAAAGGGTTGTTCTCGGGCATTCTAGGTTCTTGGACAGAAAAGAAAGAAAAGTGTTCTTGGGGTTTTCTTGTTCGTGGTATTCAAGTATTCAATGTGTTGATAGGGTTAAACGTTCTCGACTAGCGTTTATTCGAACGTACATGGTTTAAGTGTTTGTGTGTGGACTCGTAGAGGTATCTACTTTAGATATTTGGTTTCTTGTTCGTCTTTATAGCGTGCAGTTGACATCGAGGGTTAGTTTTCAATTTACCTTTTATTTATTATTGTTTATTAAATACGTGTTTACCTAATTGCTTTAACTAGATCCAATTCCGATGCGTACTCGTTTGCGTTACTTGGCTAACTAGGTTATTAAATCCCAACAGTGGCATCACGAGTCAACTCGTTCTTGCGATTATGGGTTACACGCTTTAATAAACATGTTTAAAAGGCTGCATGAAATCTAATCAGTTATTCGTTTTATTTTTGTTTTGACAACTATATGTAATACATATCAATTATTAATAAAAAATAACAAGACATACACAAATTAAATTAAATTGTTAATTAGAATTAATTTGTTAATTGGAATTAAATTTGTTAATTAGAATTAAAGGTTAATTAGAATTAATTGTTAATTAGAATTATATTGATAATTAAAATTACATATTGTTTATTAAATACATAAAATAGCGTAATTAATTGTTAATTAGGTTTGCCATCATTTTTATGTGTTTTTCCGGCCACAAGACCCACTCAATTGTTTTTTGTGATGTATGGGGCGATCTACGTATTGAACCTAGTGACGGTCTTATGGTTCTCATTTTGGGGAAGACTCGCGAGAGAACTCGGAACAATATGTGTTTATATATTGATGTTTATGTTTATATGTTTGTGATTCCTTATGTGCATTATTGTTACTTATTTTCGACACCTAATTATATGCAATATGGAATTATACATATCGTAATCATAACATTAATATTGGTCTTTATTTACACGCCTAAATATCATGCTCATTGTGACCTGCTATTTGTTTCGTGGAAAATTATTTTTGTTAAAATAAAGTGACCTAAACTATTGAAACAAGTTTTCATGAATTTAAAACTATACTATAAAGGGGGTTTAAGGAGGTGCGCACAGTCACACCTAAAGGATTTCTGGTTATTGCCTAGCGCTGACCTGGTCCTCCGCCTCCCTGCGAGTTCGATTGGAGCTACCGTAAACAATGATGATCACTACAGTGTCATTACCAAAAGTTTTTTAAATAAGTGTTACAAAGTTATTTTGCATGCTTCTTTGTACATAATTTTACCACATTTATGTGCATACCCTATTTGAATATTCATAATTATACTCTTTAAAGTAACCCACATGATTTGTTGAATATTTATTTTTATAAGTAATATTTTACTTGTATCATCCATCTATATCGGACAAATTTAACAAACATTATTTTTGAGAATTAAATTTTTTTAGTATAATGTAAATGATTTTTAAAATTCGCTATGGTATTATTATTTAATGATAACTTATGACTATGGGCTATTGTCAACTACTTTTACCTCATACCTTTATAATATACCTACTACCAACTCATTATTGTCACCACATCACGTAGATAATCTACAATTTTTATATGAAATTTTTTATTCAAAACTCAAATTGTCGTCATCCGTATATCTATTGTATTGTAAAATATAGAACTAAAAAAAAATTCGCTGAATATTTTAATTGTATGGCGTCCGCCACTGCAACGCGCGGGTACCCTGCTAGTCTAAATAATTAGCCTACGACTTAATCACATATACTGTTTTCAAAGCTTGCGTCAATTTTGAATTTGGAAATAAAAAGTTACTGGCCAAATTTGAAGTTTAACCTTTTCTGTCTTTCTTTGACTATTTATAAAAGGGCAAATCACTTAAAAATGTAGTTAATTTGCCACTTTTTCCCATTGTATGTAGCATTCTTTTTTTTTCTCATTCTGTCAATAAACCTCTATCGTTAGTCCTTTCTGTGTACTCGTTACCAAAAAAACCTGCATCGTTAGTCTCTTATGCTAACGACCGTTAATAAATAACTTAAAACTTGGTTATCTTACGCTAAACTTGCATTGTTGGTCCTTTATACTAACGATCGTTAAAAAATAACTTAAAATTTGGTTTTCTCCGCACGTTTAGTCTTTTTCACGTTTTCGTTGCGTTTTACACGTTTTAGATTCGTTTCACACGTTTTGTCCGTTTTTCACGTTTTCATACGTTTTACACGCTTTCATCCGCTTTTCAAGTTTTCGTCCTTTTTACCGCGTTTCATCCGTTTTACACATTTCGTCCGTTTTTGCGTTTTCATTTTGTTTTCACGTTTTCGTCCATTTTCCGCGTTTTGATCGTTTTTCACGTTTTCATCCGTTTTTACATATGTATTCATCCGTTTTTACCCGTTTTCTTCCGGTTATTTCGCGGCTTCATCTGTTTTAACACATTTTCGTCCGTTTTTGCACATTTTCATCCGTTCTTACATGTTTTCGTCCTTTTTAACACGCTTTCGTCCGTTTTTTCACGTTTTCGTCCGTTTTACGCGTTTTCGTCCGTTATTACACGTTTTCGTCTGTTTTTCACGATTTCGTCGTCTTTACGTTTTGGTCCGTTTTAACCGCGCTTTCGTCCGGTTTTCCGCGTTTTCATCCGTTTTTACGTTTATCCGTTTTTGCACGCTTTCATATATTTTTGCACGATTTCGTCTGTTTTTACTCATTTTTGTCTTTTTAACACGTTTTTGTCCGTTTTTACATGTTTTCATTCGTTTTTACACGTTTTCGTCCGTTTTTTCACGTTTTCGTGTTTTTTCCCCGTTTCGTCTGTTTTTTCACATTTTCATCCATTTTTACACGTTTTCATCCATTTTTACACATTTTCGTCCATGCACTTTTTCGTTCGTTTTTTCACGTTTCATCCATTCTTGCATGTTTTCGTCTGTTTGCAGGGTTTTGTCTGTTTTTACACGTTTTCGTATGTTTTAACACGTTTTCGTCCGTAATTCACGTTTTCATCCATTTTTCCACGTTTTCACCCGTTTCTACACGTTTTCATCCGTTTTACACGTTTTCGTCCGTTTTTGCACGTTTCATCAGTTGTTTCACGTTTTCGTCCATTTTTACACGTTTTCATCCGTTGTTTCACGTTTTCGTTCGTGTTTGCACATTTTTCCTATTTTTAGCATATTATCGTTTTGAATGTTTTCGGCCGTTTCTACACGTTTTCATCCATTTTTACACATTTCATGCATCTTATATACGTTTTCGTACGTGTTACACATGAAAAAATTGACCAAAACGTGAAAAAACGGATGAAAACATGAAAAACGGACAAAAACTTAAGCGACGAAAACATGTAAGCGAATGAAAATGTGTAAACCGGATAAACGTGAAAAGCGGGCAACGTGTGCGCGGAATGAAAAAGTGTAAAGCGAAGAGGAAAAACGGACAAAAATGTGTTAGAAAGACAAAAAGTGTAAAGCGAGGCCGAAAATAAATCAAAAAGCACGATGAAAGCGTTAAAAAACTGTAGCGTCAACAAAAGCGCCGAATGAATGCATGAAAAAAGCGACGAAAAAACGCGTCATATTTAAAAGACGGCGTGCAAACGGTTAAGCGTGAAAAACGGACTGAAAACGTGTAAAAAGATGAAAACATCGGCAAAACGGATGACGTGAAAAATGGACGAAACATGTAAAGACAGGAACGGCGCGAAACTGGCACGGACAATAATGATAAAAACAGATGAAAACGTGTAAAAAACGATGTAAAACGGACAATACTGTAAAACGGTGCGAAAAACGGGAAGCGTGTTAAAACGGGGAAAAGTGAAAAACGAATGAAAACGTGCAAAAACGGATTAAAATGTGTAAAAACGGATGAAAGCGTGCGGACGAAAACTGGAAAAGCGGATGGCGTTAAAACTTGAAACGTGAAAAGACAAAAATGTTAAAACGAACGAACGTGTAAAACCGAAAACGAAACAGCAAAAAGCGGCGAATGAGAAAACAAACTTTAAGTTATTTTTTAACAATCGTTAGTGTAAAGGACCAACGATGCAAGTTTAGCGTAAGATAACCAAGTTTTAAGTTATTTATTAACGGTCGTTAGCATAAAGGACTAACGATGCAAGTTTTTTGGTACGGGTCACGAGAAAACTAACGATAGAGGTTTATTGACAGAATGAGAAAAAAAAAAAAAAAAAAGAATTCTACATACAATTGGAAAAAGTGGCAAGTTAACTACATTTTTGGGTGATTTGCCCTTTATAAAATGTAAGAGGCTTACATTTGAATACTACTACGTTATTCACCTGACCTTTTTTTATATATACTAGCTGGGTACTCGCGTTTTGCAGCAGCGGGTACTCTGAAATAATTTTTTTTGATAAATAATGTATTTTAGTTTATTATATTTTTTTTAACAATAAATTTACGAATATCAAGAATTTCATATAGCCCGTGCCCGTTCGGGCTCGAACCCGTTGGCCCGTGTCTGCTCGGGTTCGAGCCCGTTTGGTCCGCGCCCGTTCCGGCTCAAGCCCATTTGGCCCTTTGTTTGTTCGGGCTTGAATATTTGTATAATGTGTTTTTTTATTTGTAATAGTAAAATTTAATGCAGGAATTGTGTTAATTTGGTTGTACAATATGCTTGATAATTTGTACTCCGTATTTCTTATGTAAAGGGTATTTTAATAACTGTATTAATTGTATTTATTGACCAGTTAAATAATTGACTACATTAAATAACATTAATGTGATGTTTTGTTGTACACTATGATTCTTGTCTTGTACGTCTGAAAATTATGTGCATTAAAGTGTTGTACACTATGTTTCTTTTCTTGTAAGTAGTAGTCATTAATAACATTGTCACTTTAATAACATTAATGTTGTAAGTCTGAAAATATGTCTGAAACTTACATCATGCTTATTTTGTTGTACACAATGCTGATTTTGTTGTAAATCTGAAAATTGGTTGCAGCTATTGTACATTGTGCTTAAATGGTTGTAATTTTTGGTGAATGGATGTTTTTAATAGCATTAATGTTGTTTGATAAAATTTTAGTTTTAAAATGACAGCACGCTTTATTTTGTTGTGCAATATGCTTACTTTGTTGTAATTCTGAAAATTGGGTGCATTAAAGTGTTGTAAATCATGCTTATTGTCTTGTACGTTTTAAAATTAAGAGTGAGGTACCTTCGTGCATTATATATAGTATAGATATACTTACGACTATTTTTTTTTAATCTTTTTTTGAACAAAACTATTTTAAATATATATAGAATTTAATATAAAAGGTAGCATGTACGACGCTTTGGCCGAGTGGTTAAGGCGTGTGCCTGCTAAGTACATGGCGTTTCCCCGCGAGAGTTCGAATCTCTCAGGCGTCGTATTTTTTTATTTTTTTTAAACAAAATTACTTAACCAAATCAACTCTTTTAAAAAAAATCGGGTAACGATAAAAATTAAAAACTAGCAAGAAGCAAGTTCCCGACCCAGTCATGACAGTATCGACCAAACTGATCTTAAACTTACAACATCGACCACAAAAACTAACAATAACGCCTTTATATAGTTTCATGATTTCATCTAAATCTAGTTTTTAGATCGTTGTGAAGCATTCCAACCTCGGCAATGATATACACCATCTGTTTTTTTAAAGACAGCATATTATAGTCTCATTATACACAATCTACACTCGTCTCTGACGGGATTTGAACCCATAACCTCTCGTTTATATAGCATTTTACGTTGAGCCATTAAAAATTTCACTTTGATATAATAAAACCATTTTATTTAAGTAATTATCGGGATTTTACATGTATATGCAACCACAGTGTACACCTAAGAACCTTGATTTACATTACATATATGCACTCTACTTAATCATTAACACTACTATAATTGTATACCTCGTTCGGGTTAACATAAAATGAGTCTAATTAGCTTTTGCTAATCAAAAATCATATAGATATACTATTTGGAACGCCTCTACATGTTGCTCCAGGCTCGGAACTTGGTGCAAGAAATTCATATGGTAAAACACCAGCACCGCATCTGTTCTTTAAACTTGTATCGTTGTTTCTTTTTTCAATCTCCTCTTCGATCCGTTGAATCTCAGCTGAAAAGGCGTAAAAAGCTTCCACGATCTCAGCATCACCTGACCAAGTGTCGGTTTGTTGTCTTTCACCTATGTACTCCTCATCGGGTGAGTGAGTGGATAATGTGTCCACTATGGCCATGTACTTTGTTGACTGTAGTAAGCTTGGTAAAGCTGATAAGAAGTACTTTTGTGGGTCGTCATGGAAACTTAGATATTCTGGGTCGTTTTGGTCAGGGAGTAACCGGCGCATTAGTGGAGGACGGTTTGGTATGTAGCCACCATATGGGTATTGACCAAAGTTAAGTGCTGCGTGTTGAGCTGATGCTAGCCAGATGATGGTGGTTAGGACTGAAGTAAGGTCATCTGCGCTGGCTAAAGTTGGCCACCAGTCTTTGTGGCGGAGATCAGCATGGCCCACGTTGATGGACTCTGCGTACCAAGCTTGGAGCTCCCTGTCGTTGCATACTTGGGCTGAATCTGGGTAGTAATGGTTCACGTAAGTTTTGACCCAGTTTTGGATGGCTTCCCATATCATGAGCCCGTCAGATGCTTATGGATAGTCTTCGATAACCAGCTTTAGACCATGTGGCTTGCTTAGGTCCGGAACAGCCATACCTCTGTATAAAACATAAATAATCAGTTCCAAAACACAAATCCAAACACCTTTTCTAAAAGAGAAGAGTCGTATTATATAAGTACCTTCGAATGAGATCAACAGGAAGACCTTCTAAATCAAATCGCCAATTTTTATAAGCATTAGCACTGAACTCCATACAATACCGTCCAGGAGTGAAGCACGACTCTGTGACTCCATCAGCATTGATCAAATTCTGGCGAGCCAATTGATTGATCTCTAATGTATATCTCATATGTGGGTCCAGAAGCTTATATATTGGGTGCATAGCACTCAATTGCCTATGTGCAGCCAATATAAATGGTTCAATAGCCGCATGTGTCCGTAAAAAGTGGTGAACCAGTTGGTGAGCACCAACATCATTTGCGCACACGTGGGCTTTAGCTAGTTGCCACATCCAGTCACTAGTGGCATCAGATGGTGGTGTGAGTACACGTTTTGACTCTGAACCAGGGAGTGCTTGTGGTAGGCTAAGCTCGATTGCGACGGGCTTGAGAGTGCCAGATGGATTTAAGTAAAATACGGTCCTTGTTGCATATGCTTTACGTCCATCAAGTGCATTTATTCGGTCCAGAAATGGTAGGTATATATCATGATAGTCTATTATAAACAACTTGTTTTCCTCAATCGCCTGTCGAGATCACAAAATATCTTGTTAAATAATTAGAATATCAAAATTAGATTAAGTATGTTACCTGTTGTACTGTCATGCCATCGAGATAGCCCACAATGTGTTCTTCTCGGAGAGCTGACTCTTGCGGGCCATATTTTTCAGGATCAAGCTGACTCACTGGTGGAAAAACCTTAAGCTTCTCAATGCTGACAGGGTTCACCCCGGCAATAGTTTGGCGGGCAAATTCATCATCACGTAACCAAGCAAATTTGTCCTTGGATAAAATCTTTGGGGTGTCGTATTTGAGAAGGCCACCACCTTGGCTAGATTCATGTAGCCGAGTCACCAAATTAGGCAAAGGAAGCTTCCTTAAAAGGTCATCTTGAAGGCCTAGTTTAAGAAATAGTCCTTCACTGTAAAGACTGTCGATCTGTGAGAACCCCTTAAAGTCGTGTTTCTTAGAAATACTTGTCACCATTGATGGCAGTAGATTATGCAACACCGCCCTTAGTCTTCCTGTGGAAAACGCATTTGCCTTTGACTCCTCAAATTGTTCGTCTCTTGGAACATACATTGGAAATGGCTTCTCCACTCGACTCTCAGCTGTAATATCTATAAATAACACAACGGAAAAAAAATCTAAGAAAGTCTATACACAATCATATAAAACGTATAAAATATTAGGAGGTGTTTGGGATTGCTCATTTAAACTGCTATTTACTGTAAAATAAGTAGATATGTAGTCACATCTGTTGGAATTATATACTATGACAATCATATATAAAAAACACATAAACATCAAAGCAAGTACGGAAGCGTAAAGGAACGTATAATGAATAATTAATTAACTAAAACATAAAGTATGCGTACCTTTATGATTCTAGCCGAACAAGAATCAATTCCACAAAACTAGCAATTGAGATGAACCCTAATTAGGGTTTGTAGGATTATAAGAATTACCCCTTACCGTTTTATAATTCAATCTAAGATACAATCAATAGTGTGATTGTAGCACATTCTTGTACACACGTACTAATAACGAATTAAAGTAAATGCTAGTTTAATTAACACAAAACAATTTTGTTTTTGGAAAAACAATGGATCGACACCCAAGAGGGTTGTACAATCGGTTATAGTCAAAAACACACAAACAAGTTTTTAGGTTTTAGACAATGAGTACAAGAGATGAAAAACCAAGACCCCAAGCCTTGTATTTATACCCAAAATAACTTGGTGAACAAGTTGGCAATGGGTTGGGTTTGGAAACCCTTAGGCCGATCGGTTTTATGACTCCCCATGGGATTCTAGAACCTTCTTGATCTCTAAATTCACATCTAGTCCTTCCAATTAACATTTAACGATTGTTAGTCCATTACACTTAATTACTTAACGTTCGTTATGTGTTTTGTGTAAATAATAACTAAATATAACATTATATATTTAACTATTATAAATTTAATTCTCATACGTAAAGTGTGCAATCCCGTGGTCTCGAGTTCGATCCTAACACACATCTATTAATATTTTGTTCATTAAACTAACAGCTCCCACTTGGACATATCTTAATAGTGTGATCACATCGGTTAGTGTCTAGCAACACTTCCATGCCTCTAGTACAACTCGAGCAAGGCTCCTGGAAAACCTTTTAATGATTTCTCATTATTATTATCCTTTTGTTTTTAATACCATGTTAAATAAAGATATGGAATTAAGTCATTCTTTATTCAACCATTTTGTTTCTCGTTTTAAGTGATTGACCTAGATTACCAAATCTTCTGAACATATTCAGGGGAGATTTTGGGTGTGGCCACACAAACATCTTGTCAACCCTACGAAGAGCCCAGTAGTATTAAACTCCAAATAAATTTGAAGGAACAAATTCTATCTTGACTACCAGACTAACCCACAAATTTTGCAACACTTCTAAAAACAACCCTTATGACTACCAATTACGTATAGCGTTAAGTTGTTCCACAGAAGTGCACTACATTCATAACACTTATCCGGTATCTCAAGTCTGAGGATAACTATTCACAGTTTACCTATAACAATAGCCATAAAGTAAAATCATGTGGTTGGGATAAGTCCTATATTCAATTCATTGAATATCATTTGAAATTGGTATGCTTTCTCATCTATATACTTTTAAGTATATTCTACCACATCTCTCAGATTTGTCTTAGTTTAAAAATACTCCCATATCATTAATTGACAGCGGACGATTTAGAATAAATAAATTTATTCACGGATTAAACATGCAAATATAGGATACAATATATTATAAAATCAAACATACCAAGTATTTGATTTATTATAATAATTGTTTAACATCCTTTATCCAAATACTAAATAAATCAATGCATGAAAATTCCAGTTGATGAATTATGCCTCAAGTAATGACAATCATACTTGTTGACAAGGCATAAATCAACCAACTTGATCTATCGTAATTTTGAGAAAATACTTATTTCAAGAATTCAATTAGTGAAGTCCTTGTATGTGTGCATTCACCAATCCACATAATAATTCATAAAATGTGTGACATCCTCTATCACCAATTTATGACAATTTAAACTTTCAAACATTTTAAAGTTTAAAGTATTATTATTCTTTTAATGTATAATGGAATTGTGCTCTTAGATAAGCACAACTAGTTCACATGGCCATTAACAAGGATGAAATCCTACCATGACTAGTATTGAATGTCATCTCAATTAAACCAGCATCATTGTATACAAACAACTATGTGCTCCTTAAAACTCCGTAAACTATCATATCTATCGTGTAATGTTTGACGCTTTCCAAACTTTCAAGTTTGAAGCTGATGACAATTTGCACAATAATTGACATATTGTTCATCTATAGAATTTAGGAGCAATTCCAGGCTGAGGATGTAATTCTATTAGAATATTCATTACACAAGTTATCTAATAACTTTTAGTTAGCTATCAAAGTTTTCAAATCATCTATCATTTAAGAATGATACAACAATTTGAATACACTACATGATGTACAAGATTAATCTACAGGTCAAACTTAGATTTCATTTATGTTCTATCTTAACTAAAAAACATAACGAGTTAACGTTTTACTTTATTATAAGTCCTAAAAGACTTTATGTTTATGTCTTTACAATGAATCATAAACATATTTAACTAAAGTAATTATGAACACAACTCTTGGTTTCAATAGTAATTTCAAGTTAATTTATTTACTTCACAATAATGTAGGACCACATTATTTTTCATTTATGTCATTCCAAAATACATAAATAAACAAATTGAAGTAGTATTAGATTACTTCATTTATTTATGTCATTCTAATAATACATAAATATTTAATTTGAAGTAGTCTTATATATCATTTTTACACATGTTCTAAATACTTGTCTAATTTAGAAACTGCAAATATGTCCATGCAAGGTCTGAGTTCACATGGAGATTTACTTTGTTGTTGCAATCTCGCCAAGTTCTCACATGACGTAAATTACAACACCAAGTGTTTCTTTGAATTAGATATGTACAAGTCACATTAGAAAGTTATTCTCTTACCTTGCAGTCAAGAGAATCCATTAAATCATATACCTATATGTTGTACCTTGCACACAATATAGATTTCTCCCACTTGTGCATGAAACAACATCATGTAGCAGATAAACAACACGACATATGTTTGTTTATGTGACTAATATGATTGTGTCATTGATATTAGCATAACTAGTAGATGTAGAACCACTTCATTGTCTAATAAGGAAATGTACATGACTATCCTTGAAAACATAAATGTCTACAAGTGGAAAGTAATAATCTTAAGACATTCTAGAGATAATCTGGGTTACTACCAAGATGACAAAGCTTGTAACTCCCACTGAATTATAGATCATTACATTAATTCCTTATTCAGTAATAAGAACACAATACTCCCACTGGATTTGACAACATTTGTAAGTGTTTCATTAACCAGTGAAAGAAAATAGTTTTCTATTTAATTCCCTACACTTTTGAGAAAGTCCATACATAACAATTACTTATGTACTAAAAGAGTGTATTATACTATGTAGATGATGAATTATCCATCAATGCTATTAACTTGAAAAATTGGGCATGCAATTTCTTTCTTAATTGTTCTACTATTCCAACAATTGTAAGTAGTACTTTTAAATGGTCAAAGCACAACAACTAAATAAAATATGCTAGTTTGTCTTTTACCAGTTCTGCAGTAAATTACTCTAGCTTCTAATTTTAATAACTCATGAAATATGCAATTTTCTTAACTATTACAATTTGCTTACAAGTTATATATTTAGAATTTAGACAATTCTAATTGTCCTATCATACGTTTCTTCATTCATGAAAAGGAATAGGGTTGAATCTCACTCTTTCTTATGAAAAGAGGACTAGGGTTTATTCTTTTAGTAAAGTTGACTCTACCAAAAACCCTTACAGGTGTAGATCAATTTACCAATACAGGAATAACCTACGTTTACGGTTTAATGTTGCATTAATACATTTAAAGAATTAGCAAAATTCAGTTTTAGTATTTTCGATAATTAAACTTTTCAAGAAAATAAAATACCCAAGGTAATATTCATATAACATAGAATTTTCTCGAAAACTAGGATCCAAATTATCATAGTTCCATTACATCAGTTGATCTGCTAGTAACGAATGCATATAATAGGGTAATCTGTCGAACAATAATTGGCAAACATTTTCCAATTCCTAGATCATTATGGGATTTACATTTTCCAACGCTATTGCAAATGTAAACATGTTTTATCCCATCTTGCGCCTTGAGTCCAGGTCTCACTTACTACTCAATTTAAGTCGTCTAACTTAAAGAACTGCAAATATGTTCATGTAAGGTCTGACTTTACATAAAGATTTAAGATTTGCCTTTCCATAACAATATCGCCAAGTTCCCACATGACGTAAATTGCAACTTCAAGTGTTCCTTTAACTAGATGGCACTAACTTAATTTATAAAGGGTACTAGTTTTGATTTATAGTGTCAAATTAAATATGTACAAGGATGTCATGCATTCATCTTGTAGCATAAATTTTAATAAAAACTTTTTATTAACAAATTCATAAAAATCAAATTATCAAAGTTTTGATTGAGGTATTGGTTTCGCCAATCAATGAATTTACCTTTAATTATCGTCCATTATATCGTACTTTTACATAAGTCTAAAGACTTAGTGTTTCGGATAATTACCGTAAAAGTGGCGCATGGAATTAAAGCTAATTCTCCCTTAAGATGATTTTGTACTCATAGCCTACTTGGTAACTCCAATTTGACTCGCAAAAAAGCGGAGAATTTGGTCAGCGCTGAAGCTATGACCTCCTTCTTTCGGGTTACAATTTAATGCGCTCCCCTCCTTGTACCCCTCACACAGTCCATCAAAATTAGGTGAGCCGTTCTCACTATTTGTACCAAAATCATCAATCAATTAAACTTTTGAAAATTTAACTCTTCAAAAACAAATCAAATTTCATCATTGTTTAGTCCAATTTATTTTTCTATTCAAAATTACCCTTTGTTTAGAACTTGTCGCACATAATAAACAAACAAGTAACAATAAAAAATAAACAACTAAAATAATGCGCACATAACTAACAATTAATACGTGTAAACAAGTAGCCGCATGCAACTTATTTGATAAAACCTATTAATAATCAATGTCTAAGTTAACTAACGTATATATTAACTAGGGCTTTCACTCTCCCAATTGAAATTGAGCCACATACATCGACGAATCGATTGCGTAAGCCATAATTAACATATACCAAATTGCACATAATTGATTCATTAATATTATTGAGGTATTTCTCAATTCAAGATTTATCAAAATAATAAACATGTGTATAAAACTTAACAATTAATTTTCGCATAACCAATCTTAACAATTAAATATATATATATATATATATATATATATATATATATATATATATATATATATATATATATATATATATATATATATATATATATATATATATATATATATATATATATCGACAATAATCCATGCCAAACATGCACGTTTTCATGGATTTAACATAAGAATTTATTCACGTTGTCACAAGATCACATACAATTTCATGTCACATAACACTTTATTCATGAATTTATCACATAACAAGTATATTAACTCTAGGTTTCAATATTGATAACATAACAATTATAATAAACCCTAAAACCATTTTTAAAACCAATCGACTAAAAAAATTTAGGGTTTCGACCCATAAATTTTTTTTAATTCGATCCATAAAAAAATTTAAAACCAAATTAGGGTTTACATAATCATAACCAAAACCCAAGAATAATCATATCAAACAATATACAATATTCGTTTTTTACGTGTTTAGTAATTAATTACTCATTAAACCAAGCTTGTGATGCAACTGTTGGAATTATATACTATGACAATCATATATAAAAACGCATAAACATCAAAGCAAGTGCGGAAGCGTAAAGGACGTATAATGAATAATTAATTAACTAAAACATAAAGTATGTGTACCTTTTTTATTCTAGCCGAACAAGAATCAATTCCACAAAACTAGCAATTGAGATGAACCCTAATTAGGATTTATAGGATTATAAAGAATACTTACCGTTTTGTAATTCAATCAATCTAAATCAATATGTGTACCACCACAACACATTCGTACTAATAACAAATTAAAGTAATGCTAGTTTAATTAACACAAAAAGAATTTTGTTTTGGAAAAACAATGGATCGAGACCCAAGAGGGTTGTACGATCGGTTATAGTCAAAAACACACAAACAAGTTTTTAGGTTTTAGACAATGAGTACAAGAGATGAAAAACCAAGACCCTAAGCCTTGTATTTATACCCAAAATAACTTGGTGAACAAGTTGGCAATGGGTTGGGTTTGGAAACCCTTAGGCATATCGGTTTTAGGACTCCCCATGGAATTCTAGAACCTTCTTGATCTCTAATTTCACATCTAGTCCTTCCTATTAACATTTAACGATTGTTAGTCCATTACACTTAATTACTTAACGTTCGTTATTTGTTTTGTGTAAATAATAACTAAATACAATATTTTATATTTAATTATTATAACTTTAATTCTCATACGTAAAGTGTGTAATCCCGTGGTCTCGAGTTCGATCCTAACACACATCTATTAATATTTTGCCCATTAAACCAACAACATCCAAACACTACAAACTGCTTATCAGGTTTAAAAATTAGCAAATAAGCAACCCTAAACACCCTTAAAATTCGAATAACCAAAACATATGTATATATACCAGTATCGCTAGGCATACGACCAGTCCGACATCTTCTTGGATATGGAAGTTTCTCACCACCAAGTGTAGGCCTAACGAAGTCATTTCCCCTGTCAGGATTACCCAAATCATTATAAACATCATAATCATATATTCGATCCGACAATTTCCTAACTCCTGTACCATCGCCCCTTAAGTCCTTAAGCTCTTGGTATCTTAGAGACTTTAGCCCTTCTGGAGTCTCGTCTGGCAAATACGGCTGCAAGTACAAAAACAACATTAGTCCAATACATCCGCCACGAACTTTCCTTAACTTTAAGAATCAAAATCATGTGTCCATGACCATGACTATTCAAAGTTCCAAACTTTTAATAGTACTAGTCATCAGATGGAATTTGATGTTTGACTTTCAAAGTTGAATCTTTGACTTTCCTAATTTAGATTTGAATAGTTAGGCAAGGGAATGTCAAGTTGAATTAGAACAAATCCTAAACTCAAAACTTTTGACTGTACAAAAGTAATCTACAAAATAGTACTAATAAGGCGGCGTTTTCGGATTGCTTATTTTTCTGCTTAAAAATAAGTACTTAACAATAAGTATAATACTATATATATATCTCAAACTGCTTATCTTACCTGAAAATAAGCAGATCAACAAACAAAACTGCTTAATTACCTGATTAGTAAAGAAAATCCTGGGATTAGGAAGATCTTTAGTAGATTGAACCCAAGAATTACAAGGGAAATGAACCGGGCCACAAGCAAATCCTTCGATTGTTATAGTTTCCAAAAAGAACTCTTTTTGATGCTTATTACTAATAGTAATAGCTCCGGGTATTCCGAAATCTGAATCAACCATTATATCAGCTATATAATTCACCCTTTCGGTTTTAACATTCGACTTCTTCGACCAATCTTTCAACACTGCTTCATTGCTCTTCTTTGGAGCTCTTGTTCCTTCAAGAAAAAACTTTCCAAATTTAGTAACATAGATAAAATTTCAAAAAAAATAAAAAACTTGTACTCCAGTTTTGCTCACTTTGATCAATATCATCACTAAAAAACTTTCCAAATATACATAAAAAAAAAAAAAAAAGAACTTCTAAAATTTGTATTAATTTGCCTACTTGGATCAATATCATTACTAAAAAACTTTCTAAATAAAATTCAAAAATCAAAAGTTTTATATAACAGTTTTGCTCACTTGGATCAATATCATTACTAAAAAACTTTCTAAATTTAGTAACCAAAGAAAAAAAAATTATGACAGTTTTGCTTACTTGGATCAATATCATTACTAAAAAGCTGAATAACAACATTCCAACCAATCTGATCAGTAAGAGCATCAATCTTTCTAAAAATAGTATCCTTAAAATCCTCCTTGCTCTTGTTTCTAACAGTCAAAACAGCTCGAACCTTAAACGTAACAGGCTTTTCGACACGAACAAATTTAACCAAATCTTCACTGATTGCTGCCACAACCATTGAACCATTTTTTCTTGTCTTTCGCAACCTTAGCCTATGTTGTCTATTTATAGAAACATGGTTTAGGCATAGATTTGAACCAAAAACTGATGTTTTTTTGTCCATTAAGGATGTGCCCATGATTTGTTTTGTAAGTGCCATTGTTGGAAGAAGAAATGGAATGAAATATTTTATGTTTTATGGGTAAGTACATATATGAGGTGTAATGTATATATAGTTTATATATATATATATATATATATATATATATATATATATATATATATATATATATATATATATATATAGGTGTGTTTATTTGCTCTAGATGATTATGACATTAAACGTTGGGCAGGTAGTACTAAATATTATAATTGTTATGACTTGTACAAGTTTTAACTTAAGTGGTTTGAGGGATCATATACCTTCATAGTTTAAAAATCAATTCTCGGTTTTTTTTTTTTTTTTTTTTAGAACGGCAACTTTTATTAAAACGAACTAGCAAGAAGCTAGAACGAAATTACAAAGAAATCAAATAGGGGTGTTGCAACCAACTATCCCAGCTAAAAATACAATTACATCTAGAGTGGCACCACTTAAGTTACAATTACATCTAGAGAAAATACAATTCTCGACTTTTCTATCGAATCTAAATGAATACGAAATGTGTTTAACAAAACGTGTTAGATCAAGTGATTATAATAAATGTATGAACGTGTTATAGACTAATTGTGCCGTGTTCTTACCTTTTGGTAATGACGTGAAAACATGTATAAGATGTTTCATATTTCATATCAAGCTTCTTGCTAGCGTTTTTTCTTTTTTTTTTTTTTTTTTTTTAATTGTTATTCTTTGTTATGAATGTACGTATGTAAGTTCACTGTCAAATTGTCTTTTATAAAAAAATTGTGGTCAACTTTAACTATTGTCTGTCAATAGAAATTTTAGAAAATATTACTGTAGTTAAAAGGCAAAAAATTAAAAAGTCAATCAAAAGTTGCTTACAAGTATGTCTTATTGGAAAATCATACAAACTGCATTCAATGATTTCCTGATTAAACCTCCCAAGTCAAAAAGCATTCAGTATTGTGAGTTATAGGGCGTGTTATAGCTTTATAACGGGAACTTATGACTCAACCCCACACCTCTTTTTAAGTTATTAGGGTTTGCACCATCCGCACCCGTTTTTCTTTTGTTTTTTTCTGTTTTTTTATGTGTGTTTATTGTGAGCTAGAGAGTGTCATATAACTTGACTGATGCAGGAAGAATGTTTTTTTGGTTAAATTATAAGTTCTGAGACACTTTTTGCTATAACACGATGCTATGACTTCCCGGCACCTTGTGCTCCAAGTATGTAACAAAGCCATGTCTCCCAAATATGATACGAGATGAAGCCTGTCTACTAGTTGTTAACATCATGTACTTTTAAGTCTTTGTTTGGTTTTGACTAACCAAACAGAAAGTGATATATAGAGGTAGTTATTCAAAAAGGAATAATAATATTTTTCTAATCATAACAGCCACACACAGTCCACTTTAGTCATAGGAGATCGCCTACATTTTGAGCATAGGTATGTATCAGTGATCAACAATTGACAATACTAGTGTCATGCAACTTTTTCATATCAACGTCATCTCAATTTTCTTTTTCTATCTGTTCATATCGAGGTTTATAAAGTCTAAATGTCCCTCCCTTCCTTTAAGCTAGCTTTTTAAAGTGAGTTCTACACCTAGCTTATAAACAATTGATATCAAACTGCTTTCATGAATTGTTCTTCCTCTATCTCAATTCACCTGACTGTTTGGTTAACCGTATTTCATTTCTTGAATGATTTCTGATATGGAGTATATCAGTAACAAGTATAATTAGCCTTCAAAAAAGGAAAGGCAAAAAAACAGAAAAGTTGTTCGTATAGTCCTCCACTAATGACAATGAATAACGACGACCTTGTACACGATATGCTCCTAATGTGGTGGTGCTACGGCGGAGCAACCCACCGGCCACGGACTTAGACTAGGTGTAGCTCCTAAAAAAGACTCGGGACCTCGCTAAGATTTTGTGGGGTTTACGTTAAAAAGCTATTTTTTGTTGACTTAAAATTCGATATTTGTTGGTGGAGTTATGGCCGGTGTTAAATGTAGTGTTTTCCCACTAACCATTGTTGATTAAATTCTATGGTTTAGAATCATATATTTGAAATTTATGGGTGTTTAATACGTGGGTACTTTGTTTACTACAAAATAATGTTAGCATGGACGTCAAGTTCAAATTCATCTTTATTGATAAATTTGGTAAAATGTACGTACATGATAGAACCTTTCTAGGTACGTTTTTACAACTTTGGTAAGATTTGGTCTAGTGTTAGAAATTCGATTATCATATTTTGAAACTAGTTAAGTCACTGAACTTGTTGATCGTATCAACCAAAACCTCTTGTCTCAACGGTATGTGAGTGGTCCAACAATCTTAAGGTTGTGGGTTCAAGTCTTGTTGGAGACATGTGTGAGATAGATGATGTAGTTTTTAAAAAAATTGTTGTTAAAAAATATTCACGGACTTAGGTACATGCAAAAAAAACAAATTTGAGATTACTTGAATGCTACACATTTTACAACCGAAAAACTGCTTTTCGCCATTAGAGGTGGGCTAATCCGGCCGGTTGAAGGTGGCCGAGCACCCTCCAGATCCCCACTGGCTCCGTCCCTACTCACATTAATAGAAGGTAAATCAAGGTTACACGTTACTTCCACTAGTTTACGTTATTCTATACTAGCCGAATACCCGCGTTCTTGCGGCGGCGGGCAAGTGTGATTATACTTTTTGGCGATAGCAAGGTTTTTCCGATGCATTACTTTTAAAGAATGAAAAAAAATGTCCAACAGAGGTTATTAATTGGAAATTAGTTTGTTTTCTTAATTACGCATTTAGTAACATAATAAAAAAAGCTTTTATAGCAGGGTGCCTACACGATTATATGTTTTTCATGATGCTAACTTAACACATGGCGATAACTTAATGGAACAACTTTACCGCATAATGTTGCTTTAAAAAATGACAGACATGCATCACGATGCACGACGATACGGAAACGATGGTCAACGATATGGCTATTCGTTTAGGACGTGTAATATTATATATCGTTTAAACATACAAGGTATTTTCAAATAGTGGTTTTAGCACCATATAGTGGTGTCTATATTATTAAGTTGTAGTGGTAAATGGTGGTCCGTTGCGTGGTCGAAAAATGTGGTGTCAGAAATTCTGACTACATAAAAGATTGGTCTCTATGATTCGCTTAATGATTTGTATATTTTATTTAGTGGTTGTTTTAAAGAATAAATATAAGATACGATAATTTATGCATTACGGAGTATTATTTTATACAATGTGATATATTAAGTGTACTTTTCAGTGAAGAGTATTTTAATAATATTATTATTTAGTGGGTGTTTGAAAGATATAAATGATAAAATGATTTATGCATTATTGTTTTGTACCATTTGATATATTAATTGTATTTTTGAGTACTTAGGTATTTTAATTATATCATTATTTAGTGGGTGTTTGAAAGATATAAATGATAAAATAATTTATGCATTATTGTTTGTACCATTTGATATATTAATTGTACTTTTGAGTGCTGAGGTATTTTAATTATATTATTAATGATTTGTAAATTTCATTAGTGAATTTTTTATGAAAAAGAAAAATTAGATGATTTATGTATTATTGTTTTGTACCAAGTGCTATATTAATTGTACTTTTGAGTGAGACTATTTTAATGATTTCATTAATTCTGACATTAATATACATGAATGTTACAACTTAGATGATTTATGCATTATTGTTTTGTACCAAGTGCTATATTAATTGTAATTTTGGTTACAAGCTTAGTGGGTTACTTTTATTAGAAATGTTTTTTGTCTTAAAAATTTTAAGACTTCTATATTTAGAATGTCCTAAACACTTTATATAGTAGTATAGATAGTTTTACTCTAGTTAAAAAATAAAAAAAATAAAAATCCATTCTTAATTACTGCATTCTTTATTGTAGGTGTATATCAAGTTTTACAGAAAATATGTTAGAAGATTTAATGCCGTCGAGATTGGACAATTCCACCTACTTAATTAAGCACTAACACCTATTTATATATATATTTTTTGTTTTATTAGTCAACAACATACACATTGATAAAGATAGTTGTGTTGATTTTGATCTATATAGATAGATTCTCTATTCATTTACTGTAATATATATTAAGAGTTAGATAAATATTTTAATTAAGTAAATTTGCATGATTCAGTGTAAAAATTTATTTTTTAGCTACTAAAAAGTATTTTGTGATTTTTTTTTTTCATTGAGATCTTACAAGATTTAAGTTCTAAAATTATATTATCTTTTTATGCCATAAATTTTTTTGAACTCGGCATTTTATTAAAAAAACTAGCAAAAGCTAGAAAAAGAAATTACAAAGAAGCTATAGTAGCTAAAGGATTTTGCAATCAACCAACTCACTAAATTTAAACTTAGGATTTCTAGCTAAAGGGTTTTGCAATCAACCTACTCACCAAAGCACCGCCTTTTTAAGAGGGTGACTAGAAAAAACCAAACGATTACGAAAACTCACTATAGTCCACAAGAGAGTCCCCTACCCTTTCGAGAATCATCTACGCCTTATTCGAAACACGCAACGAGGCGAGCCACTCGAACCAATCCAAGATGTTAGCACAAACCGAGATGTCCAACTCCCACCATCTAGCCAACAAAACCCACAAATCCTTTGCCATCTCACAAGTAAAGAAAGTGTGGTTAACCATTTCAACATCATCCTGAGGCATAAAACCGAGCCAACATCAATACCTTTCCTATCTAAATTTACCTTAGATGGGAGTTTGTTGAGCATCAATCGCC
This sequence comes from Chrysanthemum makinoi, assembly GCA_910596185.1. NCBI lineage: Eukaryota > Viridiplantae > Streptophyta > Magnoliopsida > Asterales > Asteraceae > Chrysanthemum > Chrysanthemum makinoi. The sequence goes on along the minus strand of OU343220.1, from coordinate 323,838,094 downwards.
ACCAAAACACATTAACTTTTATAGGAATGCAACGATTCCAAAGAATAGCAAAAGGATCCACATCTAAGGTATGTTCATCTACCAAAGAGCGCACTAACACAACTAAAACCCCAGCAGAAACGTCTAGCGGCCACCGCCAAGAATCACATTGGTCCATAAGAACAACATCCCCAATAGTAGCTTGCAAGGTTGTGATACTCATCTTAATATTAATTGTTGAGAAAAACATCAAACATGTAACACTCATCTTAATATTAATATCCATGACATTTTCAAATTTATAATTGTTACTTAAATAAAGAGAATATCAAATCACTCTCCAACTTAAAAATGCAATTACTCTATTTAATAAACTAGACGAGTACCCGCGTTTAGCGGCAGCGGTTTCTAGCGGCAGACAATTAACGATATGTGATATTGTGGTAAGTGTTTCGTAACATGCGATGATTCAACTGAAGCAAATTTTTTTAACATGTATCAAAGAAAACAAAAGTTTGCGTTATATACCAATATAAGAGTTTAAAGCATATATCCCTACATAAAAATAAAATGATGTTCAAGAAGGATCAAGAACAGGTTGCTCGTTATCTACGTCAAGGCAAGATGAATGATATACTTAAGGGTAAAAATTTTAACAAGGATAAAAAGGCGGTTATGCAAATATCCGATTTCCATTTTTCTTTGTTACTTGATTGCTTGTTATCTACGTTAAAACATGGAGACAAGAAAACATACTGCATACTATATGCGATAGTTTAAAATAGTATGGTTGGATATGCCACGCTGTTAGACGTTAACAGGATCTCAAACATAAGCCACTTTGGTCCCTTAACACGCTTTAGTGTATGTTACATGTATAGAAATATATCATTTTCAAATATGGGTCAATTGCATCATTGATAAATTAATAGGTTCGTAAGATGCATTAAACTAATATCTCCTACGTGCACTGTATGTGTACTAAGAAAACTGAGGAAATAAGCAATAAACTAAATAATAACTAATACGAGTTAACATTATTGGTATCCCCTGCATATTTTCACCAACTTCTCATAAGAAAAACAAAACAAATTTACCATGCAACTTACCTTGTTACTAATAAAAAAATAGCTAACAATCGTTCATTTTTATTTGTTATCAACTTGCAAATATCATTCAGTATAGAAAGGGAATTCTAAGCCCATATAATAATGAATGAATGCAGAATTACAACCAATAGCATCAAAGCATCAATATGTCTTATAGCAAGTATGACATAAGTAAGCAACATATGTATTAACACATAGATACGGTTATTCACAAGTCGATTAAAAAAGGGATAGATACAACTACAGAAAAAAATAAGGCATATCTCAACAAGCACAAAGCTTTATCGATCATATTTATTTTGTCATAACAAATACGAAGCATGATGGATGTCATAACAAACATTCAGTAATAAGAAACTAAAGCATTTCTAACCTTAAAATTATCATCAACGTTTCTTTGATTTTTCATTTTCATTTCTTTCTATTCGACTTATACGTTTTTAGTTTCATCTCTTTAGATAGGCAATGGATAGTTTCATAAGTTTCAAGACCAACCATGTATTATTTAAGAAGCCAGCCGTGTATTAGTGTATATTTAAGTTTCCATACATAGATTAAAAAGTCAGCCCTTTTAAGTTGCCATAGATAGATTCAAGAGTCAGACTTTTATAATGTTTTACCGTGTATAGATTAAGTCGTTAATAAAGAGTTGCCATGTTAGAGATTAAGTTTTCAATAGATGCCAAAATCCAAAACCGTGTTATGTAAAGAATTCAATATCGCCAAAAAAATTGGAGATTAAGTTTAAACATTCACCTTGACTTTTTTTCAACATTTAAACATTCAATAGTTGACAATTTTTCCTTTTTATGTAGTAGAGATTAATGTTTTTTTTACTAATTAATGTAGTTAAAACTTTAAATTAGAGTTGTCATATTTCATCACGTCAATAGGCTGTCCTTTTAAACTTTTTATACATTTTTGCCACCTGCTCTATATTTTACTTCCCAATGTTTCTTTAAATACTATTACCATCTACTTTGTCAAAAATTTGACACTGAGTGAAACCACTAAATAAAAGCTCAAAAACAATTCATCCAAAAACAAATTACAAAAACATCAACGACCACAAGAAAATCAATGGCCTTAAGTTTTTATAAAGGTAACAAAATCCTAAACTAATGACAACCAAAATCGAGATAAAGATTCGGTTTTATCACAAAACCATGACCAACCAAAAGCCATAAGTTTTATCACACCCATATTTCGTAAATCTTTATAGTATTCTTCAAGATGTTAATCAAAAAGACTGTCCACCTTGATATGAAATGTTGCCATATTTTAATAAATTCAAATTTCAAAAAATAGTCAAACTGCATATTATTCATTACATATTATTCGCAAACAGTTATTTATTACATATTATTCACAAACAACTGGATCTGAAACTAACCAATTTATACAATTTATCACAATCAAAATTTACACCGCAAGTTTAATCATCGCTTCACTTTTGAAACTTACACAACATATACCAAAACTAACCCAAAATTACCTTAAAAAAGAATTAAAAAATCTCAGATTTATAAAATTGATTTAAAAATAGCATATCTATAAAAAAAAAGGTTGATAAAGGGATAAGAAAAAAAAATTAGATTATTAAAAAAATATCAAATAGAATCAGATTTATAAACAAAAAAATCTCTAAAAAAACAAATTAATTAAAAACCTAAAAAAAAAATCTGATTTATATAAAGAATTAAAATAGCATACTTATAAAAAGCAAATAAATAGAATAAGAAAAACTGAGATTTATAAAATAAAAATACTAAAACTATCAAAATTATTACATAAAAACTCGAAAAAAATCGGATCTAAAAAAAACTGAGATTTTATAAATAAGAAAAGTCAAACGAACCAGATTAACAAAAAAAAAAACTCTAAAAGAAATCAAATTCATCTAACAAAAACGATTTGTATCAAAATGTTGAGATTCCTATAAAAATTAACATATATAAAAAACAACTAAAAAAAAGTAGATTCGTGAAAAGAAAATCATAGAAGAAGAAAACTCTTAAAAAGTTATAATTGAGATCTAAAAAAAAAAAAAAAACACTCTAAGAAAAACCTTAAAAAACATCGGTAGTGGATCTTGATAGTCCTTGGCTGCATGTGGTGGGTGGTGGATCGGTGGTGGCGACGGATCATTCGAGCGGCGGTCGGTGGTTTAGAGAGAGAGAGAGAGCCGAGTGAGATTATGAGAAAGAGAGTGAGATATACTGATAAAAAGTTGTGTGTTTCATAAGTTTCATAATGATTGAATATATTCTCTTAATAGATTGTGAATCAAACCTTGTATTATCAATACTTTCCTTTCATAAATTCTTTTTTTCAATCCGTGCAATGGTTTGTCCAACTTATACGTTTGACTTTCAAGAATTTTAAGTTTTCACTCATTGACGAAATTTTAAGCTTTGACTTTCAATTTCAATTTTCAACTTTTCACAATTCCCCTTTGACCTTTTTTCCATTTAAGATAGTAGAGAAGTATGAAAGATCGCGTTATCTCCCTCTTTTACACCACCACCACCTGAAAGTTGACGATGCCACATAAACCAATCGATCCTCAAATCAAGAAAAGATGAGAAAAACACTAGAGACTATTTGATTCCCCCGCCGGCTACCGCTTTGCACTTGCTGTTGCTAGTATTAAGTAATGGTCATTTTGAAGTATATTGTAGTTGATTAGTTGTTCAAACGAAAAAAAGTCTACTATATGCATGGAAAACCATCTTTCACAGGAAAAATTAAATATAGTAGTTGTTGAAATACATCTTTTTGACTATGGACTTTCAAACTATATTGTTTTGTGTTCAATTTTCAGATACGTATGACTAAAATTTTAGGACTTAGAACAAAGGTTGCTAAGCCTGAGAACATGACTAGGTTTTGTGACTATGATTAACTCAAAGCAATATCATATGTAGAAGCTTTCAATCAAATAGTTGTAGTTCAAAACCCGCAAATGACATATAAAACATTTCCAATCCCACACGTTCTCACTTCGAAAAATTCTAAAAGAGACAAAAGTTTCATTTTTTTTCTAATTTTGTTTTCGTTCGACCGCTAAATTGTGCGACTTCACTATCTTTTTGTCAAGTGTCTTATTTTTTAGGTGTATGTTTTTTGTGCGACTCTATTACATTGTTGCCAAGTGTCTATTATCTTTTTGGCAAGTTATGTTTTTTTTTATAAAAAGTGAGACCATGGTTGAACTTTTTTTACTAGACTGACGGTTGTACGTTGTACTTTTTGTGCGATTGGCGGTTGAATTTTTTTTTAATGCGACCGTTTTGTTTCTTTCGAAAAACGCAAAAGTTCTCAAATAAATAAAAAATAGACTAAAATACACAGTTGGTCCCTAAACTTGGCAAGGTACATCGTTATGGGACAAAACTCGGCCTTTTCATCGCCATAGGTCCAAAACATGGCCATTAAATGCCAGATTAGCCCTTTGACAAAGTCAAAGTCGATTTTGTTTTGTTGTCGAGGGTATTTTAGTTCATACACATTTATACTTTTATAACACATTTATATTTTACCCCTTCATCTTTCATTCTTTTCATCATCTCCCCAAATCATTCATCTCCCCAAATCATCATCTCCCCAACATTCATCATGGTTGCATCCTATTATATAAGGCAGCTTATATTTTCTCTAAAGAACCACCCTTCAATGTAAACAGAATCACAAAAACTAAGATGTGAAATCTATTCCCGTGTAACCCTGCTTTATCTTATGTAACCATGTTTCAATAACTACTGAATCCTGCTTAATCTTTTGACTGCCTATTGTTGATTTTGTGTAGAAGCGGCATATGCACCTTTCTTGTGAATCTGTCAATTGGTAGTGGAAATGGGCCTAATGAGTTAAAGTAAAAAATTAGGCTAAAAAGTAAATGTGTCAAATGGGTCAAAGTGTAATTCGTTATGCGTACAACCTGCTAAACTTTTTAATAAAAACTTTGGATTATTTTTTCAAGAATATAGTTTTCAAATCATGTTTACAATGTGAATTGTTTATAAAATATCTAAAAGAAAGACAAGAAGTTGTTTACTGGTTAACCCTTCCATATCACTGGTTCACCTACACTCTAGTACTATCATAAAGTGAGGAAGATGGAGGAAAAGTGTTTTGTTATTATTATGAAATGAATTGTTACAGACAAATGAAAGAGAGTAGCAGCTATTTATACTACTTACAACTATGCTACACATACTACTTATACAATGGAACAACATGTAAAGCTAAGAGTACAAAAAAATACAATACTAAAATATACTCAGATATCTTTGATGCCTTAAGCAATGTGGTGAGATGTTGACTGAGTTGACCTTCAGTGTTGAGTTTACTTGTTTAGCATCATGTACTCTATTATCCCCCCCACAAGTAGGCAGTGTGTAAGGATCACACATGCCTAACTTGGATAAGCATTTGTGAAAAGGATAAGTGGCTAAAGGTTTGGTGAGCAAATCTGCTGTTTGAGAGGTAGAAGGCACATAAGTGGGAATGATTTGTCCAGCCTTGATCTTTTCCCTTACAAAATGGCAATCAATTTCAATGTGTTTGGTCCTAGCATGTTGTACAGGATTGGAAGCCAAAGCTATTGTAGAGGTGTTATCACAGAAAATTTTAACTGGTGTTGGAGAAGTGACCTTTAGATCTTTTAGAAGAGAAATGAGCCATGTTATCTCACAAGAACAATCAGCTAGAGCTCTGTATTCTGCCTCAGTGGAGGATCTTGATGTGACTAACTGTTTCTTTGATGTCCAAGAGATCAAACTGTTTCCTAGAAAGATACCAAAGCCAGAGACTGATTTTCTTGAGAAAGGGCAGCTTGCCCAGTCACTGTCACAGTATGCTTGAAGGGCCAGAGCATTAGAATGTGGAAAGAATAGTCCTTGACCAGGGCTTAATTTGATGTACCGATTACTACGTGCTAAAGAAATGGGCTGAACAAGGTGAATGTGAGAATTGACTTAACAGTTGAGCTGCAAAGGAGATATCAGGTCTGCTAATGGTGAGATAAATAAGTTTGCCCACCAAGGTTCTGTAGATAGCAGGGTCATCCAATAGTTCACCATCTACTTCTTGAAGTTTGACATTTGGATCTAAGGGGGTTTTTGCATGTTTGGCATCCATCAGTCCAGCATGTTCAATGAGATCCAATGCATACTTCCTTTGAGTCATCACAATTCCCTTTGGTCCCCTAATGAATTCAATGCCCAGATAGTAATGAATTTTTCCTAAGTCTTTGATACTGAATTCTTGGTGAAGTTTGGCCTTAATGTCTTCAATCTGAGACAATGAGTTCCCTGATATGAGAATGTCATCTACATAAATAAGGAGAACTAGGGAAGTAGTCTCTGTGTAATGGGTAAAGAGGGAAGTGTCTGAGTGACTTTGCTTGAAACCAAGTGATAGAAGAAAGTCTGTTAACTTGATGAACCACTGCCTATTGGCTTGTTTGAGACCATATAGGGACTTCTTTAGTCTGCACACAGAGTTTGGAGGATATGATTTGTTGTAGCCACTGGGAAGAGCCATGTACACTTCTTCTCTGAGATCACCATGCAAGAATGCATTATTGACATCTAGTTGATGAGTGTGCCAGTTTGAGAGGCGAGGCTATAGCAAGTATGGTCCTGACAGTAGTCATCTTTGCTACTGGAGCAAATGTCTCTATGTAGTCAATTCCTTCTCTTTGACTGTAACCCTTTGCCACCAATCTAGCTTTGTATTTCTCCACTTTCCCATTTGCTTTGTACTTAATTCTGTAGACCCACTTGCTTCCAATGGGTTGTTTAGATGGTGGCAATGTGGTGACTTCCCAAGTACCATTTTTCTCAAGGGCAGAGATTTCATTGTCCATTGCTTCTACCCATTTTGGATGCTTAGATGCTTGGTGATAGGATGTAGGTTCTGTTTCTTGGTTGAGGGAGTTGATGAGATGTAATGTGGAAGGATTGGTGATATTGGAGTAATTAATGAAATGTGAGGTATGATGTTTTGTGAGGGATGAATTGACTGAACTTGTGGGTGTGTAATGAATAAAATTTTTGAGCTTGGTTGAAGTGGTTTTGACCCTTTTTGAAGTTCTTAGTGGTGGTGGAGGTGATTGGTGAGATGGATGATTTGTTGTTGTGGTAGTGGTGTGGGGTGGATTTGTGTCTGATGTGGTGATAGGTGGGGTATGAAGAGGTGCAGATGTAGAAGTGGTGTGGTTCTGAGTTGTGTCAGGTGTTGAGTTTACTTGAGATGATATTGAATTTGGTGAAGGAGAAGGATCAGGGGGTTCTGGTGGTGTTGTGAGAATGACTGGTGAAGGTACTGGTTCAGGGAAGACTGTGGAGGTTGTGGGTGATGGAAATGTGTTGGTAAGTGGTTCTGTTGTAGGGGTATTGGTGTTGGTGTTATGATCTTTGGTGGAGTATGGGAAGATGGTCTCATGAAAGGTTACATGTCTGCTTATAAAAGTCTTGTTGGTCTCTTGTGAAAGTAAAAGGTACCCTTTTTGATTTTGAGGATAGCCCAATAAGATAGAGGGAATGGCTCTGGGTGAAAATTTGTTGGGTGAGTGGGTTGAGGCATAGGCTAAACATCCTATGGTTCTGAGGTTTGATAAGTCTGGTGGTGTTTGAAAAAGTACTTCAAATGGACTTTTGTAGTGAAGAATGGTGGATGGAAGTCTGTTAATGAGATAAGTGGCTGCTAGTAAGCTGTAACCCCACAGATGAATTGGGAATTTGGCTTGAAAATGAATTGACCTAGCCACTTCTAAAAGGTGTCTATGTTTTCTTTCTGCCCTTCCATTTTGTTGTGGAGTGTTGGGGCAGGATGTTTGGTGTAAAATGCCTTTTTGGTGAAAAAATTCAGTGAGGGAGTGATTGACAAATTCTGTGCCATTGTCACTTCTGAAGATTTTGATTGTAGTATTGAATTGATTTTGAACATAAAAATTGAAGTTTTTGATGGTGGAAGTAACATGTTGTTTAGTTGGAATGAGATAAGTCCAAGTTGTTCTTGAATAATCATCAACTAAGGTGAGAAAATATTTACAATTGTTCAATGTTGAATGTTTGTAAGGTCCCCATGTGTCTGCATGAATAATTTCAAACTTGTTTTGTGCATGTGAGGTGCTAGGAGTAAAAGGTAAAGCTGTTTGTTTAGATAGAGGACAAATAGAACAATGCAAAGAAGTATCATTCAAAGAAGTAGGTAAGGATTTTATTTTCTTTTGGATATTTACAGATGGGTGGCCTAATCTGAGATGCCACAAATTTGTATCCTTACAAATGGTATTTACAGAAGATGTGAGTGTAGTTGGTGATGATGAATCAGGTGTGATGATGTAGAGACCATCAGACTGTATCCCATGGGCTATCTTCTTGTTGTTTCCCTGAAATATGCAAGTGGAGTGGTTAAAGATGACTGAAAGGGATGTAGACTTGGTGACTTGACTGATGGAGAGAAGATTGTAAGCAAAGGAAGGTATGAAGAGGACATTGTGTAGGGTGAGTTGTGCCTTAAGTCTAAAAGAACCAGTTTTGGTTACCATGGTTTGGTGGCCATTTGGCAGGGACACAATGACAGGTGTGGTGAGATGTTTGATATTAAACATGAGGGTCAGTTTTAATACAATGCACCAGTTGTTACATCCACACACATCCTTAATATGAGCTATGCAAGAAAAAAAATATCTAGCAGCAGAAAGGATCTTAAAAGTATTGATACCTTTACCTTGCAGCATCAGCATGACCTGATTGAGCTGATTTTGCAAATTATCCATTTTGGCAAAGACTGCTGAATCACTTTCTCTTCCTGTTGCTTCTGTTGAGCCATCTTTCACATGGTTGTTGCCACTTGTGGATGCCACATCTGATCCCACTGCACTGTTGACTGTTCTTGGTCTGTTTGTAGATTTGACTTTCCCATGTAAGGGGTGTCCAACAGGATACCCCACAAGTTGATAGCATTCACTCTTGTAGTGTCCTTCTTTTTGACAATTGCTACAATAAACCCCTTGTTTGAAAGGTGTTCTCCTATGTGTTTCACCCTTGTTACTTCCAGTGTTTGGAGTTGTTCTGTTTTGCCTAAAAGTTGGTTGTGAATAGTGATTGGCATTTGTGTAGGATGACAAAACTGTAGGATTGACATGCCTAGGAATGGTAGCTTCCCTTTGTTTTTCTTCTTGTCTGAGCATACCATAAGCCTTAGTTGCATTAGGGAGTGGCTGCATAAGCAGAATTTGACCTCTCAAATTTGCAAAACTCTCATCTAATCCCATGAGAAACTGAATGAGTCTTTTCCTATTTTCCCTAGCACCATTCAATCTACCATTCTCACAAGTACAATTACAAGTACATATGTATGGCGCCTCTAATGCATCCATTTCATCCCAGTATCCCTTTAACTTCTGATAAAACACTTCTATTGAGCAATTTTCTTGTTTCAATTGAGCAATGTCATTACTTAACTGGTAAATTCTGTGACCATCAAGTTGAGAATAATGTTCTTGCAATTCAGTCCATAGATCTGATGCTGAATTAACAAAACTTAAGCTGTTACTTATCTGTTCTGTGACTGTGTTGAGAATCCATGATATAATCATATCATTGTTGCGTTCCCAAAGTGCTCTGAATGGTGATTCAGCATCAGGTTCTGGATATGCTTTGGTAACAATCTTTAGTTTGTTCTTTGCATTGAGAGCAATGGTCATTGAACGCCTCCATGAGCTGTAGTTTTCTGATCCAAGAAGCTTCTTGGAGATCAGAATGAGACCAGGATGGTCATTCTGGTGAAGAAAAAGGGAATGATTGATTGAATTTGTATCTTCAGGATCTCCGGTGATGTTTGGTGGTGGTATTGGTGGTGGATTGGTGTTAGATTGAGTAATTGGTGGTCGAACCATGGTGATATTGAGCGGAAAGTTATGGTGAGTAAAAGATTAATGGTGATTCGATCAGAGTAATGATTGATGATGATGTTGATCGGAAAATGGTGGATTAGTGATGGTTATTGATCAGAAAAAGTTAGTTACAGTGGATTTTGGAAGTTTGTTGTGGTGGTTGTGATGGTTTGTTAGAGTTTGTTATGGTGGTTGTGATAGTTGGTTAGAAGTTGTTGTGGTGGTTCACCGGAGGCTCTGATACCATATTATAAAGTGAGGAAGATGGAGGAAAAAAGTGTTTTGTTATTATTATGAAATGAATTGTTACTTACAAAAGAAGAGAGTAGCAGCTATTTATACTACTTACAACAATGGAACAACATGTAAAGCTAAGAGTACAAACAAATACAATACTTAAATATACTCAGATATCTTTGATGCCTTAAGCAATGTGGTGAGATGTTGACTGAGTTGACCTTCAGTGTTGAGTTTACTTGTTTAGCATCATGTACTCTATTAAGTACGCTATCGACACATGCCCTTTTTGACCTGTTTGCCAACCCTGTCCATATTGCTATCTCCAATTTTTAGGAATCAAAGCTAAATCAGCAACGCGGACCAGGCTTCTATTCTGGATTGACTTACTTTTTGAACACTGGTCACTCCTCTTTATAATATCAGAAGTACCCTTTCGGGGGGTTGCATTTCTCTCACTTGGCGTCATGGTCAAGTGCATTCTAACGTGTTAAGGATTACAGTAAGCGAAATATAGAATGAATACATCTCAGACACACGACAGTATATAAAATTGTGTTGTGCTTTCTGGAATAGCATGTACAGCATCATTTGTATAAGTTTAGATTTATACTTTTTGAAATACTGTGCTTGTAGTTTTGCATTTATGGTATAAATTCATACTGTCTATTGTGTAGTTGCTCTACTTAACAATTGTGTGCTTGTTCTGTTTTGGTAGCCCTTATGATGTCCATCCACCAGTAAGCTCTTTTCATCTATTTTTCATTTTCCAGACAGAGGGGTTAATCCCTAGCTCAAGTTTTTTGTAGCTATGGTTTTTTCATGCTCCTCTCAGCGTCTTTTGACCATCCACCCATATGCACACGTCTTAATTTTGTTAGGAATAATCAAGCAATGCGAAAGCCGTAGCATTTAAATATCTGATTGTTCTGTTCCATGAGGTCAAACACCTTTCTAGTCATCACCAAATACTTTTCCAGTCTTTTGAAATATTCTGCTTGTAGTTTTGTATTCGTGGTATAATTTTAGTACTGTCTATCGGTTTTTTTTTTCCCTTTTTTGAACTGCTTAGTACTGTCTATCGTATAGTTTTTCTTTAAGCTCTGCAGTTCTTCTTTCCCGTATAGTAACTGTTGAGCTCTTATTTTATTTGGTAGCTCTTATGATGTCCCTCCATTAGTTGCTGGTGTATGGTGATGTTATTAAATGCTGCTGAGTCCTTTTCCTTGCACCACAGTCAATTGCCAGTTTGGGCTAGTGCTTGATGTGGCCAAATAATCTAATCTTTGAAGCTATTTTTGAAATGCAGATCCAATCTAAAGCTGATAAAAAGATATAAAGATGAAGGGGTAAAATATAAATGTGTTATAAATGTATAAATGTGTATGGACTAAAATACCCTCGACTACAAAACAAAAATCAGGCTTTGACTTTGTCAAAGGGCTAATCTGGCATTTAATGGCCATGTTTTGGACCTATGGCGATGAAAAGGCCGAGTTTTGTCCCATAACGATGCACATTGCCAAGTTTATGGATCAACGGTGTATTTTAGTCTAAAAAATATATATTATTTTCTTAAAATATTTTATCTGTTTTTTTTGAGAATTTTTTGTCTTTTTCGAAAAATACAAAACGGTCGCACAAAATGTCAAGTCAAGTCGCACAAAAAAAATCCACCTATCAAATTGGTCACTTGGCAAAAAAAGTTAGTAGAGTCGCACGGTCTAGCGTACCACACAACAACAAAATTGGAGTTTGGAGTTGCACAATTTATATTAAATAAATTGAAAATGCGACTAACATGTTTTTGTACTTGATTCTATTAATAATTCTTTTTAACTAAATGACTGAGTTAGCTGTGTTTCAAAAATAATAGTTGATTAAGTATAGTGCGGAATCCGCCCTATGCACGTAACCCCATCGCGACCACACGCTAAGGCACGGTTGCACGAGAATACGCCTTCTAAAATAGGAACGAGCGGAATATTAGTATTTGTCGACACCCGGAATCCGTGTGTGGACCTCAAGTTAAACACTATGTCCCAGACCCTGACGGTTTGAGTGGATTTCAAGTCACTAATCATGTGACCCCTCTATGGGTGTTTAATACGTGGGTACTTTGTTTACTACAAAATAATGTTTGGACGTCAAGTTCAAATTCATCTTTATTGATAAATTTGGTAAAATGTACACGAAAAAACCTTTAATTGGTACGTTTTTAGAACTATGGTAATATTCGGTCTAGTGTTAGAAATACGATTATCATATTTAGAAACCGGTTGTCATTCAACTTGCTCGTATCACCTATTGAAAAATTCAGGGACTTAACTAAAGTTGTGGGTTCAAATCTCGTTCGCGACATATGTGAGATAAAATTCAGGAACTTAGGTACATGCACAAAATAAATATTTGAGATTACTTGAACGCTACACATTTTATAACTTTAATTGCATGGGTAGAACACTTTTATTAGTACGTGAATCACATAAACCGAAACGTACACTTGAATTTCAATAACGAAACGTCTTGAAAAGGGTATGTTCCATTAAAGAAAAATCTTGTAAAAATAGTTGATATAGGTCATTCTCACTTTTTTTTTTTCCACATTAATACAAGGTAAATCAACCTAGTAATTTACTAATGTACGTAATTTTAAATAGTTTTACGTAATTCAAAAAGAATATTTTATTCCTATATTTATTACTGCATTCTTTATTATCATATATACTAAGCATCAAGACACCTACAGTGTCCTAACACACTCACAACATTAAATGCAGTTCACACACACACACGCATTAAATGCCAACTTTCATAACTTGGCAAAAACAGTCCCTGAGGTTCAAGTGGCGCTGCAAAATAAGTCCTTTTGAGCAATTTGGCAAAAATAGTCCTTATCCAAACTTACGTCTACAAAAGCAATCCCGCTGCATCGCGCGGGTTTCCACACTCGTTGTAGGTATATATCAAGTTTTACAAAAATATGTTCCAGGTCTACTACTTATTAAAAGTGCATATGTTTTCCTAATCTTAAAATTTAAATTAATATAGTTTACTTAAATTACCTTTAAGTACTCTTTAAACTTCATAACTTTTTAAAGGGTTATTGCACTTAAGGGTCATTGTACTTTTAAAAAATGTTCATTTAGGTCATTGTACAACTTTTTTGTTTATTAAGATCATTATACTAAAGTTTTTATACTTTTGAGTCACTATACTATTAAATAATATTTATTTAAGTTATTATAGTATGTTTTTGCTTATTTGAGTCGATAAACATTTCAAAATATATTATTCAAGTCATCAAAATTGCTAAAATGTAGTATTCAAAAGTAATTTACATACTTTTGTATTTATGTATTCATTTTTCTGCTTGTTTTTAAATCTTTAATGCATTTAGTTTTAAATTATGTATTTTTATTAATTACAATAGACACATATTTCAACATAATGTGTGCATATGTTAGATCAAAATAGTTTATAAGTTAAATAAGCCAGCAAATTTTAATATTTATAAATGTACACTTTTGATGTCGTTCAAATGCGATTGCTCGTCTTTTATGTCCTTAGTATGAAATTTAATTTAGCAAAGTTAAATGATATTAGCTAAATGATGAGTAACATGTTTACCTTTGCTAAATTAAATTTCATACCAAGGGACGTAAAAGGCGAACAATCGCATTTGAATGACATCAAAAGTGTACATTTATAAATATTGAAACTTGATGACCTATTTAGCTTAAAAACTATTTCGATCTAACATACGCACATTATGTTGAATATATGTCCATTGTAATTAAAAATATATATATAATTTAAAACAAAATACATTAAACAGCTAAAAACAAGTAGAAAAAATGAATACATAAATGCAAAAAGTATGTAAATTACTTTTAAATACTATATTTTAACAATTTTGATGACTCGAATAACATATTTTGAAATATTTATTGACTTTAATAAGCAAAAACATATTATAATAACTTAAATAAATATTTTTTAATAGTATAGTGACTTAAAAGTATAAAAACTTTAGTATAATGACCTTAATAAACAAAAAAGTTGTATAATGACTTAATTGAATATTTTTCAAAAGTACAATGACCCTTAAATGCAATAACCCTTTTTTAAACGAACAAGACTTGGGATCGCGGCTCGTACCAGTAAAGCCACAGAAATCAAATAAGGCGCACGAAGACTTGGCAATTTAATTTATATCTTTTCTTGATCAATTCTATATTTGGCAATTTTTCAAAAACACACACTATATCAATTTTACAAAACACAAGTTTTGTATTTCAAAAAACACACATTTTGCATCGAGAGTCAAATTAAAATTACGATTTCATAAATATTATTATTTGTCACTATACACCGTCGATTTATACGGACATTCTTCTGATTTTACAAAAATATGTTAGAAGATTTAATGCCGTCGAGATTGGACAAGTCTACCTACTTTATTAAGCATTAACACCTATATTTTTTGTTTTATTAGTCAACTACGTACATACAGATTGATGATGATAGTTTTGTTGATTTTGATCCATCTATATATTCTCTATTCATTTACTGTAATATATATTGGGTCCTACTAAGCAGGCACCTCCCTAGAAAAATATTATGGGGTGTTTGCATTTTTTCTCTCCTGCGAATCATTGGTACATTGGTTTCTGTGCCGAAAATATTTTTTTGTCACTTTCACCCTTTGTTTTTTTACAAGTTTTTTTTTTTACAAGTTTCAGTCTTTTTTTTTTTTTTTTTACTTTTACACTTTTTTTTCTTTTTTACAAGTAAAGACTATATCTGAATCAGTTTTAACTTTTTACAAGGTTTTTTTTTTTTGAATCAGTTTTTAAAACTTAAAAAAAAACGTAGTCGAAATTTTTGAGGCTCATTCGAAGGTTGCAAAAGTGAGATTTTATCTCACTTTGCCGTCCATTCGGTTTTCATCATCGCCTCGAAAAAATTTTAGGCTCAAAAATCATCATCGCCTCAGAAAATTTTTAGGCTCAAACCCGAAGGTTGCAAAGTGAGATTTGATCTCACTTTACCGTCCATTCGGTTTTTATCATCATCGCCTCGGAAAATTTTAAGGCACAACTGCACATAGTCACAATTTCACAGGAACTGGACAATCTAATCTTGCACCCCAATATTTCCTTCCCATGCACAATGTCACTAGTTCACAGGAACTGCAAAAGTGTCTCAAAGTCCAAAACTGCACAAGTCTCACAACTGCACAAAGTCTCACTAGTCTCAAACTGCACAAGGACATAAACCTCACAAGCCTCACAAGTTACACGTTTTCAACATGAAAGTAACAAAGATTCTCAAACCGCAAACAGTATACAGGCAGGCATTCACAAGAAAGTAACAAAGATTCTCAAAGGGTACTCAAGCATAGTAGGCATTCACAAGCTTATAATGCCACATGAAAGCAACATCACCACAATACCAACAACAAAGCTACAACACAAACTACACCATCGGCACCAACACCACAACACCACGAAAGCAACAACACCACAACACCATCACACCACAGAAGGCTACAACACAACAACACCAACAACAAAGCAACAACAAAATGCAACAACAGCACCAACAAACAACCATATCGGGTCACCACCATAACACAAGAGGTAAACTTTTCGAATAGGCTCAGATTAATAGCTTTTTAGCTCATGTTGGCTGCAAATTCAGTATTGTCATTCCAAAACTCTTAAGTTTTTTTTTTTAAAAATCATCATTGCCTTTTTTTAGCTCAAGTTATTTTCATTGAAGTTGCAAAGTGAGCTAAAATGATCACTTTACCATCCAGTAATGAAAGTTTTTTTCATTAAAGTTGCAAAGTGAGCTAAAATGCCAAAACAATCAAGTTTTTTTCATTAAAGTTGCAAAGTGAGCTAAAAATGATCACTTTACCATCCAGTAATGGTAATGAAAGTTGCAAGGGTCATGCTATTCAGGCACCCCAAACCTGCAAAACATAACCAAACAGATAACAATGAATAAAAGTTTTATACCACAAAAACTTGAACGAACGATACCATCACAACAGATACCACCAAACAGATACCACCAAATATTATTAACTTTATTTATAATACTCTTTTATAAATAAAAGAGTTACCTTTTATTTATAAAAGAGTAGTATACGTGTTCCGTTGTTGTGGTTTGTACGCGTTCCATTCTTGTGGTTTGTACACGTTTTAGATCTAAAAAAATTTTAGATCTAAAAAGTTAAACGAAACAGATACCACCACAACCGGATACCACCACAACAGATACTACCACAACAGATACCACCACAAACAGATACCACCACAAATTTTTAGATCTAAAATGTTTTTAGATAATCAAACAAAACAAACCTCAAATTTTTTTAAACCAACCTCTAATTTTTTTCAAGATATTAAAAAGATTCAAGATCTAAAAAAATTTTAGATCTAAAAAGTTGAACGAAACAGATACCACCACAACCGGATACCACCACAACAGATACCACCACAACAAATACTACCACATATTTTTTTCAACATCAAGTTTTTAGATCTAAAATATGTTTTTAGATAATCAAAGAAAACCAATCTCAGATTCTTTTAAACAAACCTCTAATTTTTTTCAAGATCTTAAAAAGATTCAAGATCTAAAAAAATTTTAGATCTAAAAAGTAGAACGAAACAAATACCACCACAACCGGATACCACCACAACAGATACTACCACAAATTTTTTTCAACATCAAGTTTTTAGATCTAAAATATGTTTTTAGATAATCAAAGAAAACAAACCTCGGATTCTTTTAAACAAACCTCTAATTTTTTTCAAGATCTTAAAAAGATTCAAGATCTAAAAAATTTTTAGATCTAAAAACTTTAACGAAACAGATACCATCACAAACAGATACCACCACACAAATACCACCACAAAACAGATACCACCACAATTGCAACATCAAAACCATAGTAACATCACGATCTAAAATGTTTTTAGATCTAGATCTAAAAACTTTTGATACGGAGTATTAGAGAGAGAGAGAGAGATATCACAGAGAGAGAAAACGAACGGTGTGAAAATAGTGAGAGAGAGAGAGAGAGAGAGAGAGAGAGAGAGAGAGAGAGAGAGAAAACGGACAGGATATCATATCAAAGGCAGAAAACGCGTACACACCACAACAATGGAACACGTATCCACTCACACACACACATCTTTTATACTACATTTTATAAAGTTTTTAAAAAATAAATAAGTTTTAAAAGTTTTATATAAATAAGTTTTAAAAGTTATAAAAGTAGTATATTAAAAGTTTTATATAAAATGTATTATAAATAAAAGTTTTATATAAAATGTATTATAAAATATTAAAAGGTATATTATAAAAGTTTTATAATGAAAGTTGTATTATAAAGTGGTATTTTTTAATTTTTATAAAAGTTTTACAAAAGTTTTATTAAAAGTTTTATTTTTTAATTTTTATACAAGTTTTACAAAAGTTGTATTAAAAGTTGTGTTTTAAAAAAAATACAAAAGTTGTTAAAAAAATTTACAAAATTGTTAAAAAAATACAAAAGTTGTCACAGATATTGAAATCATGATAACCTGTGGCGGTGGTGGTGTTCTGTGATGAAGTTATAAAAGTTGTTGTGTTTTTTATTTTTTAGGTGTTCGGTACTGAAGTTGCTTTAACTGATTGGGTGCAATCTACTGCTGAATCGATTGGTTTTCTTATTGTTAAAGGAAGAACTAAAACAGATAGGGGCTATAAGTACTCTATCGAATTGTTGTGTTCTAGAAATGGGACGTCTGCACGTGAAGGTTTAGAAGATGAACTTGAACGGCAGACTAGTACCGCTAAAATTAATTGCCCATTCAGATTACTAGCGAAATTTATAAAACGTCGAAATGGTTGGATATTGAGGGTCAAGTGTCCGAGGTATAATCATGAATTCGTAGACCCGTTCCATGGTTTTTCACAAGCCATGCGATTAAAAGAAAGTGAGTTAGTTTTGGTGAAGCAGTTGACAGAACAGCATGTAGCTCCACGAATTATACTTTCTACAATAAAAGAGAGCGATCCGAATAACGTGTCTGGCATTAAAACGATATACAATGCACAAGACAAGATACATCGCGCCAATCGTGGTGATTTGACTCCGATACAACTCCTCTTAGTACATTTGCAGCGTCAAGGTTATACATATTACCCTGGGTAAATGACCACACCAATGAGTCGGATGAAATATTTTTGTTCACCCGCGTCATATGCCACGTGGACAACATATCCGGAAATCATCTCGATGGACTCCACATACAACACCAACATGTTTAAACTGCCATTATTTACAATTGTTGGGGTTACTCCAACAAACACAACATTCTCAATGGTGTTTAGCTTTTTGGACACGGAAAAAAAGCCAAATTTCAAATGGTTGTTGGAATGTGTTAAGTTGGTGATACAAGAACAATATTACCCGCTACAAGCATCGTCACCGACAGAGATTTAGCGTTGCTTGGGGCATGCAGAGAAGAATTCCCAAACGTAAACAGATTACTCTGCCGATGGCATATAAATCAAAATGTGCTCAAGCATTGCATAAACAAATTCGATTCGGTAAAGGAGTATGAGTCCGTTAGATGGACATGGGATTTGATGGTTACAGCTCCGACCGAAGATGTGCTCACGCATTATTATCAGCACCTAGAGGATTTATTAGTCCAAAAAAAGGGTACTTACCCATTAATACATTTTTTTTTTATTATTTAATAAATAACTACTCGAATTGTTTTCTCACTTTATTAATTCTTTGTTTTCTCAGATGTTTTGCTGTATTTTCGTAACTGGCTCAGAGATTACGACCGCATGTTTGTGTCATACATTATCGATCAATATCGCAGCTTCGGCCAGACAACAACATGTAGGGTTGAGAGTCAACACGCGCTGTTTAAGTTATACTTGGGCTCCACACAGTCCAGCTTAGACACTGTTAATACAAATAAGCCGTAAAAACGTTTATTTATATTTTATGATCTTCTAATGTTTTGTCGATAACAAACGAAATCATGTTAACGAAACAAATAAAATACGTAAATGGTTTGAACTAATAGTTTCTAACATATTCATATTTTCACGTAAAACACTAAAACAATTATAAGTGATTTTATGATTTAGTAATACATATGTACAACAACTAGTGTTTACATACTTGGGTATAATATTAACATAACTAGTATGTAGTATATTGGGTAATATAAATGGGTAGAAACTTAAGTATCACAACCCATTGGGCAAATACATTGAATGTAGTTGGGTACAACCCAAAGCCCATGACCCATGGAGCTTGACCCATAACCGATTGCATGACATCATGCTTATATCATACATGGATAATATCCATAACCCATGGATCAACCCATACCCAAGTGACCAAGTGCATTGCACTTAAAGATACATTGTATCTAGCTAAAGATCCATGGTTCAACCCATGACCCATGACCCATAACCAAAATACCCATGGGTAAAAGGGAGCGTCCCACGGATCCCTAGCTTAACGCTAGACGGATCCCTTGTGGAAGGGATCCGGGGAACAGTAAGATTTTTCCTCTATAAATAGTGAGCTATTTCTTCATTATCTTTTACCCCTTTCTAACACACTTTCTCTCTAAGTGTAAAACTCACTAACCTCAGATCCAAGAGATTTATGTTTGTAGTTTTGTTTTTGTGTGATATTTTAGGTTCCTCTTAAAGGCAAGATCATCACCTTTGAAGTCGAGCAAGCTCAAGTCCATGAGTTGACATGCTTCCTCATCATCAAGGCTACTGAAGTCTTTTTGTTGATGATTCCTTTCTTTCTTCAAAGAAGTGTAGTGTTGAAGACATTAGTGAAAGATGTCTCAAGAGTCAAGACGAAGATACTAGTGAAGTGTATCTATCGTCTATACCATAAGCACTTGTGGTAGGTGCTTAGAAGCCAAGATTAGAAGCATTAGTGAAAGGTGCTTAGAAGTCAAGACTAGAAGCATTGGTCAAAGATGCTTAGAAGTCAAGACACAAGACATTAGTGAAAGGTGTCTTGTGGATCTAGTCAAAGGCATTAGTGAAAGGTGCCTTAGATGTACATTCGATATGGTGTGTTTCGATGTACAAGATAGACTAGTTTTAGATCCAAGGATATTGATATCCTTGATGATGTTGTAAAGGAGTAGATCTCCTTTGGGATTAGTCGTTGGTGTAGTGTGGTAGTAGTTCCTCCATTGCAATGGAACTAGGTGCTTAGCCTATTACCTAATAAAGGGTAGGCGACGTTGTGAAGGTGTAGTTCACCTTGGAGTGAAAGAACTAGGTACTTAGCCTAGTACCTTATAAAGGGTAGGCGACGTTGTCTAGGTGTGGTTCGCCTTGGTGTGAAAGAACTCGGTATTTAGCTTTGTAAAGGGAAAAAGGATAGCGGCTGTGAAGGCTTCTCCGCCATAAGGAGATTGGTGTAGTGATTACGAACTCTCGATTAGGTGACTCGGGGAGTGGAGTAGGGCAAGGAAGGTGTCCTTGTAGCCGAACCACTATAAATACTTGCGTTGTGGTTTTGTGTTTCTTACTCTTATCTTTTCATTACTTACCTTTATATGCTTGTTTATCAACATCCATCACACACATACAAATAGATTTACATAAGCCGATCTAAATAGATTAAAAGAAAGTTTTAATTGGTAAAACTATTCAACCCCCCCTTCTAGTTTTCCACAATTGGCATCAGAGCTTCGTTACCAAGTTTCTTGAAGTATATTGTACTTTAAAAACTTGATACGATCCATCGTTAATTGAAAACTACAAAGAAGGCTTTTCATAAAAACAAAACACAATGTTTTTTTTTAAAACTATATGTTGGATGTTGATTTGATAACAACATTTTTTTTTATTTACTTTTTCATTTAATTGCACTAATCTTCTTTGTCATATTGATTAGTCATAGCTCATACCCACCAAGCTATAGGAATCGCTTGGTAACAAGAATACCTTCCTTAAGAAGGTATCTTAAACGCAAAGGAGCGGGAATCATCTAAGTGACATTTGTTGTGTCATTTGTAAAGACATTCCTAAGTGCGCTAGAGGTATGATTTTCTTTCTTATTTTGCTTGATAATTAAGTATGCCTATTTAGGTATTTATATGATTATCCTTTGTGCTTATACATGTATTAACATGAAGCTTCATTAGGAAGTCTTTTTCTCACATACGTGTTAGTCTTATCGTCTAAAGTCGTGGTATATAAAACTTATGTTTTATTTCTTTTGATCCAATAATAAAAGAAAACACGAATTTTAAAAATTCCTCCTTCCCCATAAATACTCCCACCGTCAATCACTCTATCCTCACTTTTTCAAATCTTCCAATTTAAAAAATTTCTCTCAAAACTTCATCTTCCTCTTCATTTTCGTCTCAACCGAAACCAAGAAGGATCATCTTCAACATGGTTTACATCGCCCTCGTGCTCATCGCCTTAACACTCATCGCACTTGTGTTCCCTATGATGAAGTTCACATATGGAGACATTTACTTTGTGTTGTTAATCTACATTGGGGTTATATACTCAATCATTTGTATCATTCTTAGTATTGAAATGAAATATTACTAATAGTCTAGTTATCTAAGTTATTATGTGTTTATCATTTTTGTGTTATGTCTTTCTTTCGTGATACATTAAAAGTCATGTATGCATGTTAAAAGAAAATGTAGGTTAAAACACATATCTTGGTATAAAACTATGAGATCTAAAAACCTATGTTTTTCATAAAATATGTTTCTGTGATTACAGATCTACGGATCCCGGAAGTTATACTAGCCGGATCCCTTTGGTAAAGGAACCGTGGGATCCGTCCTACTGGAAAACAGTTTTTCATGCAAATTAAAAATCACTTTTCTTCTAAAAAGGTAATACTCCACTAGAAATATCAAAACCATAAGTGAGTTAAATATCATTGTTGTTAAAAACCATTGTTAATAAAAATCTAGTAAAAACATTAGATAATCATAGGTTGATCACAAACATATCTTTCTATTAACTCATGTTTTCTATAGGTTCAACTATGACGCATGAATATGAGTTTGATTTTTCACTCACTAGCGTCTACACTCCAAACATCTCCCTTGAACCCAACACACCTGGCAACCATGTCCGTGGGTTCAATAATCTCGAAAACCGTCACTTCTACGATGGACGTATTGTAGACACCTCTCTACAATTCGAAGAAGGTATCAATACCTCCTTCCGAGCCATCGGACTAGAATGTCTTCTTGAAATAAACGAGAAGATATGTCCAAGGTTCATAATGGAATTTTTCCGTCAAGTTGAACGTTCGTTAAATAACGAGGATCGCTCTCTATCTATTTGGTTTTATATCAAAAACCAAAAGTTTACTTTAACCCTTGGGCATTTTGCTCACATCCTCCGGATTCCAAATCATGGAAAATGTGCCTTCACCGAAGATTGGTCTCTTGATTCTCTCTTCAACTTTCGTGAAGAAAATAGTCCACATTGTTCACACATACCCTCCCCGGAAGATTTAAATCGCATAATATGCAAAACTCGACCATATTACTCCCATCCAAACATTATCTTCACACGGACATCAGAGAAGAGTACAAGCCTCTTGCACTCATCCTACGTGAGAATGTTTGGAGTCTTAGGGGAAATCGAGAAATCCTTCCCGCTTGTTGTGCTCACATGTTGTACTGTTTGCTAACACAACAACCATACAATCTCGCATACTTCTTTGCAAGGAGAATTGCAAATCTTCAAGGCTCCAAGAATAAACTCATCCCTTATGGAATGTTCTTGACGCGCCTCTATCACAATGTTATGCACTTCCATCCTCAATTTCAAAGTCCGTTGTACGTACTTGTGAACAAGATGATGGAACCACTAAACATATCTCTCATGAAGACTTTCTTCATTCTTGATTCCACCAACACTCATCAATCACATAATGATCATCCTAGCGAAAACACTCAAGGAACCTAGTAGTATTCCAAAATAGGATTAATTCTCTTGTACTCGTGCTTTATCAATGTAATCCAATTTCTTTCATGAAATAAAACATCTTACATTTGATATTTTAGTATTAGAACTCTTTTTAGACTATCCTTGAGATATAATGTATTGTCAAGATCATTGCATACCTTTAGTAAAGGTCCTGCTGAGCAGATGGGCGGATCCCAAAGATTGTGCTAGACGGATCCCTACACTTAGGGAACCATGGGATCCGGAAAACAGAAAATGCAATTGCAAGCATTATATTTCAAACATATCCTTAGAACACCTCACACTAAGCTAAACATAGTGTATTAAGGCAAATTAAGTCCTTATCAAGATAGGTTGATCTCTCATACTCACACATAACTCACCTAGATCACACTCTTTGTAGATCTACCGTTTCATTTTTAATCCATTACTCTTCCGTTCTCAAACTCACACTTCATTTTTTACTTGATCCCTCACATTTAGCCTTAGAAATCTTTCGATTATGGCAAAATTGGTCATAAATCATCCTTACCTCAAAATTGATCAAAGTTGATCAAACTCTAGCTTTTCTCATCTCAAAGCTTCTAGGATATTTATCCAAAAACACTATCCTAAGTCACAACCTGATCTCTAGGATCTTTTAGCTTCAATTGACACTCTCATCTTTAGTGTCATCCTTGCTCATCCATTGGTACTCATGAAAGTTCTAAATCCTTCCATAAAAGACAATCATTAGCTACATCACTCATTACTTTCAAGAACTTAAGCACCCCTTCATTTAAAACACTTAGGAAGACTGAAACACTCAAGATGTTATAGGTCTTAGACCTTAGAAACATCATTTCCACTCTTTCATAGCTGCTGAGAGCCAGATCCCTAGGATTAGCCTAGACGGATCCCTCTGAGGAGGGAACCGTGGGATCCGGATGACAGTTTATGTCAAATCTTGCTAAAACAATCATTTCAACTCATCTTTCTAATTCAAGAACTCCATCTCATCTTAAATGAGTTCCTAGATCAGTACAAACTCTGAAGTTGACTCTTGTGCATGTTAATCATCACATTCCAAAGAATCCTAGTGGCTTAAGGCTTAAATGCACTTGCCAAATCTCTTGGTTTATAAACCACTTTGTTAGGACCTCCATAGTCATCACCTTCATCCTAACTTTCAGCATTTTAGAAATCTTTACAAACCTCTTGAAATCATCTCATCATGAGGAAAACTGTGAAAACTCGTAATTTCAGGTCATTTTATAAACTTTAAAAGTTTCACTATTTCATCATTTATCGTAAACTACGTTTACGAGTATCAAATTCGAGTAACCTTAATGGTTTAGCTGCGAATTCATGAACATATCATCAAGGACATTTCATATAGACTAGGTTTAGTCTACATGTCATCACATCATTATCATCATATTAGTTCATGCATGGATTTGCATTTTTCATTTAACGTTTATTTTCCTATTAAATAAACGCTATCGCGTAAACATTATTTTGAAACATTGATCCGACACTTCCAAAAATATTCCTAATATATTTTTATACTCATTTTAAGACTATAAAAATTATATTAATAATTTACCCGATGTTTTCAATTTATTTCGTATATAAATTGTTATGTTTACATAATTACGACGGTTTTCGTAAATTCAACCCGATAAATATTTATTCACTCAATTTTTGCAAGAAATGTATTTTTATAATTTTTAGGACCTCAATATATTTTATCTTGACCCGTTAAAATTTATTTTTAGTTAACGCTACCCTAAATGCTTAAATATGTACACAAGTTACCATCTATCCTTAAAATAACTATACATTACTAAGATACTTATATAATATATCATACAAGTAAGTGTTTCCTTTGTTTTTTTTCTTTCATGTTGTCGACACACCTAGGTGAGTCACAAGGAATTTGCAAGATATCTCTTGCTATGTAAAAGTATTATACAATTAACTAAACACATTCATTCATTCAAGATATTCAAAGATCAAAAAAAATCATTTCCTCTCCTCTCTTTCTCTTCCAAAACCGGCAACCACAAGACCAAGAAGGATTTCATCCAAATTTTCAAGACAAGGTTTTATTACACTCTATTATCACTTATTGTAAAGGTTTTGCAATAAAAATCTAAGGTGATTAGGAAAAATCCATTGTCCATAAACCTCATCAAGTTACTTGTAAGCATTCATATTCATCATAATATTTCATATTTATTTTTATGGTCATTTCATTTTATTTGAGAAAACATGCAAGTCTCATGAGATTTATACCACTTTTTCATTGATTTTTAAGAGTTATATATATATTAGTCATCCTATAATTACTCCTTGTTATAAATCACTCTTGGTGATGTCTAGGAACCCATGACACCCTAAGAAGGTGTATGGTAGGATTAGAATAGCTTCGGAGTTGTTTTGAATGGGTTAGAATAGGTTTGGCGCAAGAAAAACTCATTTCGACAAGTTTGCAAAAGGGTCTGTCCTTATTTTCGAAATCTGGAAAATCCGACAGTAGGTAAAAAATTTTGGCCTAGATATTTAGAAAATACACTTTAAAACGCAAGCGTTGGCGCTTGAACGGATTAAAACGGAGCTATAACGAAGAAGTTATGCTATTTTCAAGTTGGTGACGAAAACTATAATTTTCTGGAAATTTCAGCATGTTACGTCAAATTTGTACGAGTCAAAAATGAAACTTAGGCGTTATAAATTATGCCAACTTATCAAAAATATATTAGTATACTTTGATACAAAGCTAAGGACCTATAAAACGTAGAAAACGGATTTTTAATGATCAAATTATACACGTTTACGAAAAGTTGACGTAACTTCATTTTATAAGAAAAACTATTAATTTCTAATAGGCAAGTATTACGGCAAAATAAGTGACCATTTTGAAGGTTGTTTTTAACATTGATGTAGAACTTTTTATAAAGTAAAGTCTTCTAGTAAAAGTGAGTTTGCCAAGTATATTTTCCAAAATGTCCGACCGTTTGTTTAGCGGAGTTGTAATGAATTAATTATGGCTACTCAAACATTTGCCGAAAACCATCCTTAAACTATACTTTGGGACACAAGTACCATACTTTACCTATACTTTTCTCCGTGATCGAGCCCTCTAGGATGAAAACTTAAATGCTAAAACTTTGAGATAATGATACAAGCTTCCTAAAACCATTGAGTACGTTTCCTAATACTTGATGTGCACCATTTTACGACTAGCTTTTCGAGGCCATTTTAGTCACTTTCATGAAATTTCAACGACATTATTTTACGACGAAAAGTTATAATTTCACAATAAATCATTAAATGATTATCGTAAGATATCATTTCAACGTAAATACTTGTAAAGTAGTTTATAATATGACGAGATGTCATAAACATATACTTCGACGATAAACATTATTTTCAAATGTACAAGTGGTATGGATATCATATGAGTTTGCATGCACGACATTGTTTCATGATTTACATTAGAACATATCATTCATAATAGGTCGTGGTTAGAGGTTGAGCCTCATTTCAGTATTGCCATTAAATCATCATAAACATTGCACCAGGTGAGTTTTCATAGCCCCGATTAATTCAAGCTTTTACTTTATTTCAAACCCACGGGGGAGAATACATTGCACATCATTATTTTTATGCGAGCCCAAGTATATTCAAATTCATTACATTGCTTAAGTTACCTCATGCCAATTGAATGTCCCCATTATATATCATGAACCGTTAATTTCGGATGAAGCGAGGGTGAGTGGATAGATCTATTGAGGGTGACTCCTCCATCCGTGTTGGTGGTCCCAACCGGTCAACGGATGCATTTCATTTTTATCATCATTGAGTTGTTTGGCAAAACACTCTGTTGGGGCGAACATCAGGAACAATCTAGCTTCGGTGTCATGGACTTATAGCAATTGTATCATTTTTTGTGACATCATTGTCATACAAACTTATACTTGTGGTAGTCGTATTATGCATATACATAAACTCTATGAACTCACTCAACCTTTGTGTTGACACTTTTAGCAATGTATTTTCAGGTAACTAAGGCATTCACTTCATGGCATGCATGTGGACATATCATAGAGTCGCGGTGACGACGTGTCTCACATGGGATTTATATACTTTAAAAACATCGTTTGACTTGTACCAAACTTATTTTCCGCACATAGTAACTTTCATTTGGGACCTATCTTTGTAACTCTGAATGTTTTATTATATCAAACGATGTTCTTTTCAAACGACACTTTAGTTCGTTCAATATATCTGTAACTGTGATGCTATGACAGTCAATCCCCAGGAATTCCATTCCGCTGCAAAACTGGTAATTTGGGGGTGTGACAGATTGGCATCAGAGCTTCGGTTATAGAGAACTAGGTTGCATCATTGACCCTAGACTATAACTACATCATCATAGCATCTCCTCATTTCATCATAAGTGCATAGTCACTATACATGCGGTTTCATACGCACATTTTGCGAGTTATTTACTTTCATTTCAAATCGATTGTCACATTAATGCCTTCAGATACCCATCCCATCACTTTGACATGGAGAATGCCCTGTCATTCCCTATCACAATTTTAACATCAGTTGACTCAACACCGATAACATCAGATGATGAGACTGAACCCTTTTAGGAGGACGAAGTTGCACCTACACCATCGCGATCACTATTGATTCACCATAGGATCAGGACAATTTTTATCATTCTGTTGGGACAGATTATACCATTTGGTAGAACTTATAGGTTTAGTCCTAATGAACCTATTTTTTTTAACTCACCACAAGGATTTTCATTATCATCATTGTCATTATTTTCATCATCATTGTCATCTAGAGTACCATCCGTGCCATCACGTCTCATAGACACTACTCATACACCTGACTTGCAGCTTGGGAAGCGTGCATAATTTGACACACCATTATCATTTATCACTAAGACTATAGACACTACACCGTCTCATAGGTTTGAGGACTGTGAGATTTCTAGGGCTATTGCTACTAGACCGCCTATTACTCCTACACTTGAAACACGATTTGACCATCAACAGGAATAGATAATAGGTACCTTCCAATCTTATGTAATCTTTATCCCTTATTATCTCCATAATAATCACAACCTTTGTTTATTTCATTCCCTATTCCGATTGCCCAATTTTCAATCATTTCGCGACAATACATCACTATCTTACTAAGGGTTAGGCCAACTTTATTCTTGACCAATTAGGAGACTATTACCATTCTATGAGGTTTCCCCGTGTATCCTACAAACCATTCAACAAATTATATTTCAAGCTATTTTGCTACCATTTCATGAAAGTATTTCATTTAATTTTATTTCGAGCTATTTTACACCATCTTAGAAACATTGTTTCATAAAGTTTTAAAACAAGTTGTTTCGTTACCACCCTATCAATTGGTTTTCAGTCATTTTATCAACGATTTAATATCATCATGCGAAACGATTTTCATGTTACTTTGAAAAATCATTGAGCCATTATCTTACAAAACAAAACGTTGAATACCATCTAAAACTTCGGAGGAACATAATATCATTTCAACAAAACCAAGCATCACATCATTTGTCCTCGATTATACATGGCTTGATCACCTATGTATAATTCAGGAAGAATTATGTCATGAAAGTAACAAGCATCATTTCAAATCTCTTAAAACAATCTTCACTCAAAAGCAAGGCTTTGTAATCATATAAATTGTTCATAAATATTTCTTTTGATAACACTCTATAGATGCTCACGCCATTCATTCCTCACTCAACCGATAAGTTAGAATTTGACGAGTGACCTTTTTAGGAAAGGCTTCCTATATCATCTATGAGGAGGATTTCTCGATACAAGAGAACAATGAAAACATTCTAGGACTACCAACAAGGACTAGAAGTATATAGTAAGTCGTTTCAAAACCTAACAAAAATCTCAAGAAATCATGAGACATTCCGAACCACTATTTTGGACTAGAAGCCAAATTATATCATTTCAAAAGTACTAGCTAGACCGAGTTACAAGATTTAGTACGAAGCATATACACACTAAGCAACATCATAGGGATAAACCAAGTCTTCTAAATGAGACTACGGAACATTTCACTAAACATGGCCTCAACAATATGTGAACTTCCCTACAATGAGTTTCCCTTAAAGGAAAATTTGGTTAAATTTAGGTTATCGATATAAACTTTCCCTAAGGCATTGTGTTCTCTAGAAATTACAGATAGCCTCACTTTCATAGCAAGAGATGCAACAGGTTTGAACATATCGGACAATCAATGACTTTCCATCTACAAGTGAAATTAGAAAAAACATTCCTTGGTATAGTATAAAGCTGATATCTACTTTCTGGCTAGCATGATAACAATCTAAGTGATGTAATATTTTAGAAGCACTCAATATCGGAACAAATCTTGAAAATCAATCACTACACCACATCACTTAAATATTTAAGGTTTTGTGACTTTACAACATATAGCATGGAAACACTTCGATAATCAAACAATAAACATTTTAGTCATAGAGACTAAACACCTTAGGCAAGTAAGATTCAAATCATGACATTCGCTTGAACGAGAACGCGAGGAATTACAATTGTTACCCATAATCTATCCTTTTCAATAAAGTCCTTTACGACAGACTTGACACTTTGAAATTTGGCACGAGACACGTAGTATCAATTTCAGTTGTACATAATATAAGGAAGCCGATTTCCTTAGATTTCTAGCAATCATTTCAATCTTTCCATGGAATCTATTAAGACATGAGTATCACCTATTATCCTCAGCTCAATGGTTAGAGCGAGAGAACAATTCAAACATTTGAAGATATGCTCAAAGTATGTGTGATATTCTAGAAATGATTAGGTAAATCATTCTTCATCGAACAAGTTCCCTTACAACAATAGTTATTACATGAACATATTGACTACACCTATTGAGGCACTCTATGGTTGAGGTGTCAATCACTTATTCACGGGTCAAAACCAGGAAAGTTTAACTCACAAGTCCATAAGTCATTCATGAAACAACAAAGTGATCGAACAGATAAAAAAATCAGTTACAAGTAACAACATATAGCTAGATAAGCTACGTCGATATATGACGCAAAATATTGGAAGTATGTTCCATAAGTCGCAAACCATTAGAAGTTCAAGTTGGAAAAAATATATGTTCAACATCCCGTCTTGGAAAGGCGTGGTACGATTCAGAAAACACTGGACGACCCGATGCGACCCAAATATCCTCACCTTTCACCGATAACATCGTAGAACCTAACATGGACTGAATTCCTTTTTGGTTGGGCGAATGTGACAACTCGTAATTTCAGGTCATTTTATAAACTTTAAAAGTTTCACTATTTCATCATTTATCGTAAACTACGTTTACGAGTATCAAATTCGAGTAACCTTAATGGTTTAGCTGCGAATTCATGAACATATCATCAAGGACATTTCATATAGACTAGGTTTAGTCTACATGTCATCACATCATTATCATCATATTAGTTCATGCATGGATTTGCATTTTTCATTTAACGTTTATTTTTCCTATTAAATAAACGCTATCGCGTAAACATTATTTTGAAACATTGATCCGACACTTCCAAAAATAATCTTAATATATTTTTATACTCATTTTTAGACTATAAAAATTATATTATCAATTTACCCGATGTTTTCAATTTATTTCGTATATAAATTGTTATGTTTATATAATTACGACGGTTTTCGTAAATTCAACCCGATAAATATTTATTCACTCAATTTTTGCAAGAAATGTATTTTTATAATTTTTAGGACCTCAATATATTTTATCTTGACCCGTTAAAATTTATTTTTAGTTAACGCTACCCTAAATGCTTAAATATGTACACAAGTTACCATCTATCCTTAAAATAACTATACATTACTAAGATACTTATATAATATATCATACAAGTAAGTGTTTCCTTTGTTTTTTTTCTTTCATGTTGTCGACACATCTAGGTGAGTCACAAGGAATTTGCAAGATATCTCTTGCTATGTAAAAGTATTATACAATTAACTAAACACATTCATTCATTCAAGATATTCAAAGATCAAAAAAAATCATTTCCTCTCCTCTCTTTCTCTTCCAAAACCGGCAACCACAAGACCAAGAAGGATTTCATCCAAATTTTCAAGACAAGGTTTTATTACACTCTATTATCACTTATTGTAAAGGTTTTGCAATAAAAATCTAAGGTGATTAGGAAAAATCCATTGTCCATAAACCTCATCAAGTTACTTGTAAGCATTCATATTCATCATAATATTTCATATTTATTTTTATGGTCATTTCATTTTATTTGAGAAAACATGCAAGTCTCATGAGATTTATACCACTTTTTCATTGATTTTTAAGAGTTATATATATATTAGTCATCCTATAATTACTCCTTGTTATAAATCACTCTTGGTGATGTCTAGGAACCCATGACACCCTAAGAAGGTGTATGGTAGGATTAGAATAGCTTCGGAGTTGTTTTGAATGGGTTAGAATAGGTTTGGCGCAAGAAAAACTCATTTCGACAAGTTTGCAAAAGGGTCTGTCCTTATTTTCGAAATCTGGAAAATCCGACAGTAGGTAAAAAATTTTGGCCTAGATATTTAGAAAATACACTTTAAAACGAAAACGTGGCCGCTTGAACGGATTAAAACGGAGCTATAACGAAGAAGTTATGCTATTTTCAAGTTGGTGACGAAAACTATAATTTTCTGGAAATTTCAGCATGTTACGTCAAATTTGTATGAGTCAAAAATGAAACTTAGGCGTTATAAATTATGCCGACTTATCAAAAATATATTAGTATACTTTGATACAAAGCTAAGGACCTATAAAACGTAGAAAACGGATTTTTAATCATCAAATTATACACGTTTACGAAAAGTTGACGTAACTTCATTTTATAAGAAAAACTATTAATTTCTAATAGGCAAGTATTACGGCAAAATAAGTGACCATTTTGAAGGTTGTTTTTAACATTGATGTAGAACTTTTTATAAAGTAAAGTCTTCTAGTAAAAGTGAGTTTGCCAAGTATATTTTCCAAAATGTCCGACCGTTTGTTTAGCGGAGTTGTAATGAATTAATTATGGCTACTCAAACATTTGCCGAAAACCATCCTTAAACTATACTTTAGGACACAAGTACCATACTTTACCTATACTTTTCTCCGTGATCGAGACCTCTAGGATGAAAACTTAAATGCTAAAACTTTGAGATAATGATACAAGCTTCCTAAAACCATTGAGTACGTTTCCTAATACTCGATGTGCACCATTTTACGACTAGCTTTTCGAGGCCATTTTAGTCACTTTCATGAAATTTCAACGACATTATTTTACGACGAAAAGTTATAATTTCACAATAAATCATTAAATGATTATCGTAAGATATCATTTCAACGTAAATACTTGTAAAGTAGTTTATAATATGACGAGATGTCATAAACATATACTTCGACGATAAACATTATTTTCAAATGTACAAGTGGTATGGATATCATATGAGTTTGCATGCACGAAATTGTTTCATGATTTACATTAGAACATATCATTCATAATAGGTCGTGGTTAGAGGTTGAGCCTCATTTCAGTATTGCCATTATATCATCATAAACATTGCACCAGGTGAGTTTTCATAGCCCCGATTAATTCAAGCTTTTACTTTATTTCAAACCCACGGGGGAGAATACATTGCACATCATTATTTTTATGCGAGCCCAAGTATATTCAAATTCATTACATTGCTTAAGTTACCTCATGCCAATTGAATGTCCCCATTATATAACATGAACCGTTAATTTCATAGAAGCGATGGTGAGTGGATAGATCTATTGAGGGTGACTCCTCCATCCGTGTTGGTGGTCCCAACTGGTCAACGGATGCATTTCATTTTTATCATCATTGAGTTGTTTGGCAAAACACTCTGTTGGGGCGAACATCAGGAACAATCTAGCTTCGGTGTCATGGACTTATAGCAATTGTATCATTTTTTGTGACATCATTGTCATACAAACTTATACTTGTGGTAGTCGTATTATGCATATACATAAACTCTATGAACTCACTCAACCTTTGTGTTGACACTTTTAGCAATGTATTTTCAGGTAACTAAGGCATTCACTTCATGGCATGCATGTGGACATATCATAGAGTCGCGGTGACGACGTGTCTCACATGGGATTTATGTACTTTAAAAACATCGTTTGACTTGTACCAAACTTATTTTCCGCACATAGTAACTTTCATTTGGGACCTATCTTTGTAACTCTGAATGTTTTATTATATCAAACGATGTTCTTTTCAAACGACACTTTAGGTCGTTCAATATATCTGTAACTGTGATGCTATGACAGTCAATCCCCAGGAATTCCATTCCGCTGCAAAACAGGTAATTTGGGGGTGTGACAAAAACCCCAAGTAGTAACCTATCCACCAAAGAACCACCCAAGAAAAAGGTTCATGTTATACACGAAATCTCTTCAACCGAATCATCTCCGGTCAAGCCAACAAATGCTAGGATCCTTCCTCAACCAATCAAACCAATTCCTAAAAGGATAGTACCCACAAAACTACCTATGCCAAACACCACCATAATTCCTAGGCCAAACAATATCATTTCCACTAAACCATCACCATTGGTTCATAGAGCTATCTCTTTTACATCTCCACTATCATCACCACACCTCTACAATTTAGAGGATTTGTCTCCTAGGCCGTCTCATCCGCCTCCGCCGACAACATTCTCTCATTAGAGGAATAATGGTACAAAATCAAAGTGTTGAGTCAACACTTGCTCGCTTCCTTTTCGCGTTTCCATCATATAATCCCATCACGGATTATGAGAAATCATCAAAGTCAACCACCCGACCATATGGAAGTTGACACTTCTCTACCACCACCATCATTTTTGGTCGAGCCATTCTCAAATGCGCCACCACCAATCCCTCCATCGTTTGAAGCTCCACAAGCTGCTTCACTTGATCCCTCGCATCAAGCCATTTCCTTTCTTCCACCACCACTACCTAGCCATGACAAAGATTTCTATCATTGTCAACATGTTGAAAGTTTGATACATAAAGTACGAGAAGACCAACGTTTCATGTTCTATCATCTCCTCGAACATTTCGACGAGATTAAACCTAAACAAAACTTGAGCTAGAAGATTTTAGTGGTGTCCTTACATCAAGCGATAGTTGGTTTAGAAATTCCTAGTCATGTATTTTCTTAGTTTTTAGAGTCATGTATATCATAACTCTAGTTATATTAAATGAAATTACATGCTACTTGTTATATTTCTGAGCATATGATTACATTGTATTCATATCTCATTTTTGTGATAACATTACGTGTTATATCACCTTTGCTGAAATTAATCAGCTAATACGGATCCCTCATATTTGCCTAGCCGGATCCCTACTAGGAGGGAACCGTGGGATCCGTGAGACAGAAAGCTACTTTCTACTAACTTGGACCACATTTGCAGGAAATTGTGAATTATACTTGCTTTCTAACCTTTGTTTTGTAGTTATTCAATTTACACACGAAGAATTTGACATCCTAAAGCTAGGGGAGCTTTATGTCAAAACAATACATTGCAAATTACTTGCAATACTAGATTTACTTTTCGTGACATCCCCTTGCAAAATTGCAATCATCAAGGGGGAGCACATTCGTCACTTAGACGAAATACTTTGCAAACTTACTTGCAAACAAACTAGATTAGTATCAATTTCTTGGCGCCCTTACATAGGGATGGAATCGTCAAGGGGAGTAAAGACGAGATCCTTTCCCGTTACTTGCTCTCTATTTTTTTTTAATTTCTTTCACATGTTTTCTTAAAACAATGTGTTGCTTTCTTCGAAGCTCTTTTGTTTCGACAAAAGGGGGAGAAGAAAGAACTACAATTCAAACTTTTACTAATTTTAGATTTTCTTTAAAATAATTTTATGTTTTGTCATCAACAAAAAGGGGGAGATTGTTAATACAAATAAGCCGTAAAAACGTTTATTTATATTTTACGATCTTCTAATGTTTTGTCGATAACAAACGTAAAATCATGTTAACGAAACAAATAAAACACGTAAATGGTTTGAACTAATAGTTTCTAACATATTCACATTTTCACGTAAAACACTAAAACAAGTATAAGTGATTTTATGATTTAGTAATACATATGTACAACAACTAGTGTTTACATATTTGGGTATAATATACACATAACTAGTATGTAGTATATTGGGTAATATAAATGGGTAGAAACTTAAGTATCACAACCCATTGGGCAAATACATTGAATGTAGTTGGGTACAACCCAAAGCCCATGACCCATGGAGCTTGACCCATAACCGATTGCATGACATCATGCTTAGATCATACATGGATAATATCCATAACCCATGGATCAACCCATACCCAAGTGACCAAGTGCATTGCACTTAAAGATACATTGTATCTAGCTAAAGATCTATGGTTCAACCCATGACCCATAACCAAAATACCCATGGGTAAAGGGAGCGTCCCACGGATCCCTAGCTTAACGCTAGACGGATCCCTTGTGGAAGGATCCGTGGGATCCAGGAACAAAGAGGATTTTTCCTCTATAAATAGTGAGCTATTTCTTCATTATCTTTTACCCCTTTCTAACACACTTTCTCTCTAAGTGTAAAACTCACTAACCTCAGATCCAAGAGATCTATGTTTGTAGTTTTGTTATTTTGTGATCTTTTAGGTTCCTCTTAAAGGCAAGATCATCACCTTTGAAGTCGAGCAAGCTCAAGTCCATGAGTTGCCATGCTTCCTCATCATCAAGGCTACTGAAGTCTTTTTGTTGATGATTCCTTTCTTTCTTCAAAGAAGTGTAGTGTTGAAGACATTAGTGAAAGATGTCTCAAGAGTCAAGACGAAGATACTAGTGAAGGGTATCTACCGTCTATACCATAAGCACTTGTGGTAGGTGCTTAGAAGCCAAGATTAGAAGCATTAGTGAAAGGTTCTTAGAAGTCAAGACTAGAAGCATTGGTCAAAGATGCTTAGAAGTCAAGACACAAGACATTAGTGAAAGGTGTCTTGTAGATCTAGTCAAAGGCATTAGTGAAAGGTGCCTTAGATGTACATTCGATATGGTGTGTTTCGATGTACAAGATAGACTAGTTTTAGATCCAAGGATATTGATATCCTTGATGATGTTGTAAAGGAGTAGATCTCCTTTGGGATTAGTCGTTGGTGTAGTGTGGTAGTAGTTCCCTATTGCAATGGAACTAGGTGCTTAGCCTAGTACCTAATAAAGGTAGGGCACGTTGTGAAGGTGTAGTTCACCTTGGAGTGAAAGAACTAGGTACTTAGCCTAGTACCTTATAAAGGGTAGGCGACGTTGTGTAGGTGTGGTTCGCCTCGGTGTGAAAGAACTCGATATAGCTTTGTACGGAAAAAGGATAAGCGGCGTTGTGAAGGCTTCTCCGCCATAAGGAGATTGGTGTAGTGATTACGAACTCGAGTAGGTGACTCGGGGAGTGGAGTAGGGCAAGGAATGTGTCCTTGTAGCCGAACCACTATAAATACTTGAGTTGTGGTTTTGTGCTTCTTACTCTTATCTTTTCATTACTTACCTTTATATGCTTGTTTATCAACATCCATCACACACATCCAAATAGATTGACATAAGCCGATCTAAATAGATTAAATGGAAGTTTTAATTGGTAAAACTATTCAACCCCCATTCTAGTTTTCCACAGACACGTTGTTGTGTTCGGTCGACAAGATTATAGCTGCGCAAGAAACTGCGATACGAGCCACTTTGAATACAAGCAAAATCAAGAAACTGCATGCGTGTAAGGATAAGCTATTTAGCGAATTGCTTGTATAATGTTTCAAGAGATGCTTTACTACTGTTACTCGCAGAAAGTAAACGGGATGTCGACCCACTTCAATGTGATCATCAGTTGCGGTCAGGTTATGGTTTACCATGCTATCATGAATGATACCTTAAAGCAAACGGTGTGTATTTTAAATTTATGCCTATCAAGTTATTCTCCCCGTCAATACCGATAATCTTAACTAGTTCCTTTTCAATACTGAGATTGCCTATTCCGCTTGGTTTTGTTGATAATTTTTGGAGAACCTTAAGCGTTCCCGGCGGTTGTCCGAAATACTCAAGAGCCTCAATATCCTGAAGAGCCTCAAGGGCACGAAGAGCACGAATATTTTTCTTGTCAAGATGACGCATACAAAAATTCCAAAGTGTTTTACCAAAGCATCGCCGTTTGTCAAAAAACAATATGTTAACAGCTCGAGGTATATACTCCTGAATCAGTGTCTTCGCCACCAACAACCTGCTATTAAAGACGATAATCGGTCTGGCGCGGAAAGGACAACAAATCAACTCTAAACAAAAGATCCCGGATTTGAACGATTGGTCATCTTTGTTACTGATTTCTCCTCCCGGTTCTTCCTCATCTTTTGTTACAGGAATCGGATGACATTCAGTGGAGGGAAATTCATTGTGTCAACAACACACCACTTCGTGTTGAGAGTCCGGATTATGTGCCTTCTTCACAATCTTATGTGCCTCCTCTCCAGCTATATCTCCAGTAGATGAGGACAATTTTATACACGTCCTCGGTTCTTCCTCATTTTTTGTTACGGCCGTCTCGCGTTGACGAGTACGAGCGAGATTGACGGATTGAGGAGACGCGTTTGAGTTAGAGTCGTGTGCGAGGACGAGATGGCAGCATCATTGGGCGACTCACGCCTGGGCGTGATTGAACTTAGTTTCTAGTTATATTGTAATTTTGTGAACCATGTATCAACTATTAATCTATAACAATATTGGTTATTTATGTATTCGAAGCTTCTAATTTTGTGAACCATGATATTACTGATTTATGTTGTGAATAATTATACAAATTCTTTTGGCCGGATGCAACAAGAAAATCCTTTCTTGTGTCGTTGTCGACGTGGATTTATAATTGAAAGAACATCCCAACGATGCCCCAAAACTTGTGGTCGAGTATTATGCATGTCCTTTGTCAAAGGTAAATAATTAAACGTTTGCTTATTTGCGTAAATATATCAATAACTTGTTTGTTTAGAATACATTTCTTCTAATTGTTTCATCATGTAAAGCCGGTAGGGACTAAAGACTATGGGTGTCGATACTTCATGTGGAAGGAAATATTTCAACAAGAGTACTTTTGTCAATCCTCTTCTTCAACGCAGTGCTCAAACTGCGAAACTAAAGATAAAACGATCAACATGCTATTGGCTCAAAACAATTTGTTGCAGGCAAAAATAAAGGCGTTGGAGGCATCACTGGAATTGGCAAGAAATCCGGTTGATCCACACGCATGTCAGCCGAGTGGAATACTCTATGAGCTTATAGATGACATTAATAATCTTCATGTGGAGTAGATTTCGTTGTAATATTGAAAACATTTGTTGTTGTACTTGTTTAATGTTTTAATGTCTAATGTTTTAACGTAAAAACACTACACAAATAAATACACACTATATATACTCTACAAATAAAAACACTATATATATACATTACACAAATAAAACTATACACAAACAAAAAACAAAACAAAAAAACTTAAAACTATACACAAAAAGCAAAAAAAAAAGAAAAAAAAAAAAAAAAAAAAAAAAAAGAAACCAATCATTGGGCCAATGATTGGTCTAATGAAGTGCATGGGAAGGAAAATATGGGGTGCAAGATTAGATTGTCCCTATATATTAAGAGTTAGACAAATATTTTAATTTTTTTTTGACGACACTTTTATTAGAAACTAGCAAATATTTTAATTAAATAAATGTGCATGATTCAGTGTAAAAATATTTTGTTTAGCTACTATGAAGTACTTTGTGATTTTTTTTTATTTATTTTTTTTTTTTTATTTTTTTTTTTTATTGAGATCTTATAAGATTTAAGTTCTAAAATTCTATTATCTTTTTATGCCATAAACTTTTCTTTTTGAACAGTTGCATTTTATTAAAAAGATTAGCAAAAGCTAGAAACAAAAATTATAAAAAAGCTATAGTAGCTAAAAGGTTTGCAAACCAACCTACCCAACTAAATTTAAACTTCGGATTTCTAGATAAAATACACAAGAACGATTGAGAAACAAAAGAATCCCAAAGCACCGCTTTATTAGGATGGGAACTAGAATAAACCAAACGATTACAGAAACTCCATATAGTCCACAAGAGAGTCCCCTTACCCCTTCGAGAATCATCCACGCCTTATTTGAAAGACGCAAAGAGGCAAGCCACTCGAACCACTCCAAGATGTTAGCACAAGCTGGGATGTCCAACTCCCACCATCTAGCCAACAAAGCCCTCAAATCATTTGTCATCTCACAAGTAAAGAAAGTATGGCTAACCGTTTCAACATCGTCCTAACAAATGAGGCATAAAATCGAGCCAACATCAATACCTTTCCTATCCAAATTTACCCTAGATGGGAGTTTGTTGAGCATCAATCGCCACAAAAACATATTATGTTCAAAAAAAAAAAAAAAAAAAACTTGTATAGGGATGCAACGATTCCAACGAGTAGCAAAAGGATCCACATCTAAGGTATGCTTATCTACCAAAGAGCACACTGACGCAACTGAAAACCCAAAGAGAAACGTCTAGCGCCAATAATCACATTGGTCCATAAGAACTTTCCCCATGGTCGCTTGCAAGGCTGTGATGGTCATCTTAATATAATTGTTGAGAAAAACACTAAACATGTACTAATCTTAATACTAATATCGATGAAATGTTCAATTTTACAATTGTTAATTAAATAAAGAGAATTTCAAATCACTCTCCAACTTAAAAATTCAATTACTCTATTTAATAAAAGTATGAAAGATCGCGTTATCTCCCTCTCTTACACCACCACCACGTGAAAGTTGACGACGCCACATAAACCAATCGATCATCAAATCAAGAAAAGATGAGAAAAACACTAGAGACTAATTGATTCCCCCGCCGGCTACCGCTTTGCACTTGCTGTTGCTAGTATTAAGAAATGGTCATTGAAGTATATTGTAGAGTTGATTAGTTGTTCAAAAGAAAAAAGTCTACTATATGCATGGAAAACCATTTTTCACAGGAAAAATTAAATTAGTAGTTGTTGAAATACATCTTTTTGACTATGGACTTTCCAACTATATTGTTTTGTGTTCAATTTTTAGATACGTATGACTAAAATTTTAGGACTAAGAACAAAGGTTGCTAAGCCTGAGAACATGACTCTAGGTTTGTGACTATGATTATCTCAAGGTAAGCGCAAAAAGTGTCCTACTTTGTAGATGGATGTTTTTTTGTGTGACTCCAGGACATTGTTATTGTTGCCAAGTGTCCATTACTTTTTTGCCAAGTTATTTTTTATTTTCATTTTTTTTATAAAAAGTGAGACCGTGATTGAGCTTTTTTTTTTGCTAAACCGACGGTTGTACCCTTTGTGCAACTGGCGTTTGAGAAACTTTTTAGTGCGATCGTTTTGTTTTATTTTCCAATAAGACAAAAAGTTCTCAAATAAATAAAAATATATATATATATATATATTTTAAAATTTTTATTCTTTTTTTTTTTATAAATTTTTTGTCTTTTTTGAAAAATACAAAATGGTCGCATAAAATGTCTAGTCAAGTAGCAAAAAAAAAAATCCATCTACCAAATGAGACACTTGTAAAAAGACAGTGGAGTCGTACGTTCTAGCAATCGCACAAAAACAAAATTAGAATTTGGAGTTGCACAACTTATATCGAGTAAATTGAAAGTGCGAGTTTTTTGTACTTATTCTATTAATAATTCTATTTAACTTAATGACTTAGTTAATTAGCTGTGTTTCAAAAATAATAATTGATCACGTATAGTGCGGAATCCGCCTTATGCACGTAACCCAAGTGCGATCGAACGAGAATACGTCTTCTAAAATAGGAATGAGCGGAATATTAGTAATTGTCGATGCCCGAAATCCATGTGCGGACCTCAAGTTAAACACTCTGTCCCCGGACCTCAATGGTTTGAGTGGAATCCAAGTCACTAATCACGTGACCCGCCCAAAGGGGTAAAGAATATATTATTGGAAAAGAGTGTTGACCAAGCTTTTTCAAAGAATAATCGGACAGGTAGCTCAGATATCAAAGCATAATATTTTAATCCTGATAAAAAAAAAATATGCTATTACCCACCAGGTAATATCTTAGTCCCGAACCGGAGGTAACGACAAGAGACTTTGCCTATAAACACCACACACTTGGACATT
Source organism: Chrysanthemum makinoi (assembly GCA_910596185.1). NCBI lineage: Eukaryota > Viridiplantae > Streptophyta > Magnoliopsida > Asterales > Asteraceae > Chrysanthemum > Chrysanthemum makinoi. Next base: position 323,796,542 of record OU343220.1, on the reverse strand, counting down.
GAAGGCTAGGTTCCAACACACACTAATACTCATGCATTGCTCTCTTAACTCTTGATTACCCTCCGTTTACGAGTAATTAATCTCACGCCCGAAGTTGATCGTGAGAGATCCCTCCCACGGTGAAACTAACGATGTTTTATTTTAATAGGTTCATCAAGTGAATCCACAGAATCCCAAGAAAAACGACAAGCCAAAATAGTTGAAGCACTAGAACACATCTAAATTCTGTATCATCAATAATAAAGAACAAAAAATATGTATGAACTACAATTATCAACAGTATTTTTGTATGCTTTTTGTATGCATGAACTACAATTATGTATATTATAATATTTGTGTGTGTGTGTTTGTATACGGTATTTATAATTTGGATTTTTCTAACTTGTGTCATAGGGCACATATTAAAGAGGGTTACACAACCTCCTCTGAATGATCAGTAAGTGGTTGTGAGGTCTGATGTTGGAGGATAATGGGACTTAGCCATTCAATAGGAGACACCCAGATTGTGAGTCCCTCTTTAATTTGTGCTCTAAGGCACAAGTTATTAGAAAAAATATTTATAATTTGCGACTTAAAACCATGAATCGAATATGGCCTTTAATCACTTAGTAAACGTAAAACTTGCTTGACGTAGATCTTGCCAAAACTCTTAACACCATTATAACATGTTTTAAGAACTTTGGCTTATTATCAACCCAAATACATATATAATCATACGAAGCCCAATATGATACACACATAGGTCCATCAGTCCATGATATATGATACGTAGTATTATATTGTATGTAACTTAGACTAAAATTGTGATTCAACTAATTAAAATTGTTATTTCGCACACTCTTTGTCAAATTCTTTGATTATTTTTTAATAAGAATTTTAAACGTTGAAAAACCTTGTTGTACGTGTATATGTGGTTTAAAATGCTTTACGTATTCTTGCTTTAAACTATTTAAACCTACATCATATTACATGGAGAGCGACTTAACTTAGTTATCTTAGTTTAAACCACTCTAACGGAACAACACGTTACTATACATTTCGTGTCATATATCGTTTCATGCATGAAAAACGAGCGAGTTCCTCCTTTAGGCTAAGAAAGCGATGTACACATTCTGAATTCGTTGACCGACGACTCTTGATAGTTTACAATCTTTCTATATAAAGGGCTTTACACATGAAGCAGAAACACATATATAGATGATTCAAAGAAAAATTAGTGAAAATCCAACCTTAAAGAAGCTGGACAAGAGAAGAGCGCAAATGCAAAGAAACCGTACGCCAACCTTGTTGTGAAGGGTGTATCATGTCCCAAAAAAACGAGTCATTAGTGTTTCCACAAACACTGTATTTTATTATCTTTGTACCTTCTTCGATGTTTCCACACGAGTACTCTTTAGTGACACCTTGGCAACACGGTTTAAGCAAAGTCGCCACCATTGAATTCCCTGTGGACAATCACACGTATACTACTATCACTAAAAGGACTCAGATCCAGGCTTTCTAGTGATGCTTTATATTATTAATGTACCTGCTGAAATGTTCTGTTGTAGGTTTAGAACCGATGAGAAAGCTTTGTAGAGATCAAGGATTACAAAAAGTGCCTTATCATCAGTCTCGTTGTTTAGTTTTCTAATGCTTTCCACAAGCACTTGGTTATGGAATTGAGCTACCGAATTTCCACCGTCACTGCAGTTCTGATATGATGTAGAGACCGTGAACTGGGGCAAGCACCCGATTGGTTGCATTGCCGTGATTCCAATCTTTTTTACTCCTAACTCGTGTATACGCTTGGCATTTGAAACTAGTTGCTCAACGATTGATTTTGTTAGATCTGGCAGTTCCTACAATGATACATTTCAAGACAATCCTTAATGTCATGCTTTAAACTTTTTGCGTTTTTTTGAACAGCTTTTTGAACAATTAAAACATCCAAAAATCTCGGGAGAAGTAGTAACCTTGAGTGTATGATTTGATGTAAAGTAAGTTGCATAGTCATTGCCCGCTACAGAAAGTATAGCAACGGAAGATGAATTAAGCGGAATCTTTTTTTGCTGAACAACTTCTTGAAAATAATCAATTTGTGTTGACATGTTCGGTTGATTCACAAATGTATTAAAAACGCCGGTTCCTCCATATGCAAAATTCATCCCATATCTAACTGATTTTTTCTCCCCAGATTTCCATCCTAAGTATGTTATTGGCGCCTTAGTACCCAATATTCCAGCTGCATTTGTTAAACAAAACATAAGCATTAGACACTCGTAAGTCGTAACATTAGCAAAAAGTATCTAAAGGCTAACACAGACGCACCAATGTAATCAGTGAGCACACGGCCATCAGAAAATCTGCCAGAGGGACGACCAGGGAAAGTGATTCCGTACGGTTCATGCCATGAACCACCATATGTTTTCGGCCAGTTTCCAGTATCCACGTACGAGTCTCCAAACACAAACAACTTCAAGTTGTCTCGCCCATTCTCAATAGAAATCGCAACATTTATGGAACTGATGACACAGAAGAGAAGTACAAAGCATGTTTTCTGTTTCATGGCAATGGGTACTAAAAAGACTTAACAAAATGGTCAGTTAATGGCAAGCAAGTTAACCTTGTGATTTAAATATACATATAATTATGGTTTTGGTTGTGGTTGTTGTTGACTATTGACTGGATTGAGGGGCTAATTACTAGTTTCAACTTATTTGGTAAACAAAACTTGTAAACTTATTTGTTTACAAGTAATTAAGGATATATACTAGAATATCTACTTATAGTATGGTAGTACAAAGTAGGTAACTTATATAATAAGAATCCTAACAACAAACATGAATGTGTGCATCTAATATCTTTTGGCCAGCTAGTTTATTTGGTCCAAGTAACATGTCTCAACTACATAGCCCAGAACAATATGTACATAAGAAAGAACTCATTGACAGAGAAAAAAGTGCCTTCTTGTTGTTAATCTTTGTTGCTTGGGACGGAAACGGGGGTTCCTCGGGTGTTCGGGATAGGGGTGAGCAAACGACCTGAACGGACCGGACCGGACCGACCACATTCGGTCCGGTCCTCGGTCTATGCATTTGGGTTAATTCGGTACTCGGTCCGGACTACAAACCGACTATTTTGGCCTTAGTAGACTCCAAACGGTCCGGTCCGACCAACGGACCGACCGAGATCGACCGACCGACCGACCACATTCGGTCTCGGTCTCGGTCTCGGTTTTTACCTTAATTCGGTCTTCGGTCTTGTCAGTCTGGTCCGGTCCCGGACCGATGCTCACCCTTAGTTCGGGACTCCTATGGATTTTTTCGATATAGTGGTTTCAAAAAATTTGTGCACCTAATTATATTTGGTCCTGGTTCAGTCATTGTTGCATATATTTCCTCGGCTGCTTAGAAGTTAGAACTCATGCATGGAGTATGAATAGAATCTTGCGAAAAGCCCAAAACTCTTATAACATGTTTTCAAAAATTTGGGCTCACTTTTAACCCAAGTTCTAAATATATGAAGCCTAGTATGATATAGCCATAGGTCCATCAGTCCATGATTAGCAGGATGACTTTTTACAAGACAAAATAAAATATTAGCTCTATGATCAGAAAACATTGACTTTCGTTAGAGAGAAGATTATTACAATTGTCATTCAATTAAGATTGTTATTTCGCAAACAATTTTTGTCAAATTCTTTGATTAATTTTTAATAAGAATTTTAAACGTTAAAATCAGAAAGCATTGACCATTCGTTATTAATAAGTGCACAGACTGATTAAAAGCCACAACAACTTCTTTTATTATTTTTTAAACAATGAAAATGACAAATAAATGTAGTAGAAAACCATATCAATAACTCCATAATAAAACTCGTTAACGTAAACCTTATTTCTATGACTCATATTTTTCTTAAATAACATATCTTTACTACTTACAAAAAATGTACCTTTCTTTCTCTTGAAACTTGAAATTTAAATGAGTAAAATCTTGAAACTTAAATTAATATAATTTGCTTAAATTACTCTTAATATTATTTAAACTTACGGTTTGTTTGGTTTGTAGATAGGTTTATAATTAATATTTGGATTTGGATTTAAATTTGATTTAAGATATGAATTTGAATTTGAGTTAAGAGAGAGAAAATAATATTGAAAAATATATTATATATTAAAATATAAATTAAAAATTATTTTTATTATTAGTAAAAGGATAATGAAAAAAGAAAAAAAAAAAAAAAAGGTGAGAGATAAAAAAGAAAGTGACCTCACAATTTGTCATAAATCCATGGAACCCTTGACTTTACTTCATGCCCTCATATTTGTCATATTATCCTAAACCCAAGTTTTAAAATGCAACCAAACAATCAATTTTAAGATTATAAACCAAACCTCATGAAAATCTCACAAACCAAACGGACCCTTACTATTCAAAAACTTGGCAACTTATATTATGTATTTTCTTAATCAATTCTAAACTTGACACCTTTTAAAAAACACAGACTATATTAAATTTAAAAAACACACGCTTTATATTTAAAAAATACATGCTTTACATCAAAGGTCAAACCAGATTTCACAAATATAATTATCCGTCGCTATACACCATCACTTTGTTCGGGTATTGGTATAATAAAATCTTAAAACACAAGCAAATATTTTAAAAGTAAAAAAAAAAAAAGAATGATGCCTCATGTTGTGTGTGAAGCTCCCTAATCAAATGTTTATGGATTTAAATCCTGCTTTAAACATGTAAAATACATTTATGATTTAAATGTTGTGAAATAGTTAAAATTGCAATTTAATAAATAAACAAATAAATAAAGTTTCAAAGTTTGTCATAAATTTGGAGTATACAATGTCACCTAAGGGTGAGCAAACGGACCGGCCGGACCGGACCGACCGAAGGACCGACCGGCTCGAATGGACGGAGGCCGGATTCGAGACCGACCGACCACATTCGGTCCGGTCCGGTCTCGCTTTTGGGCAATCGTTCGGTCCGTCCGGTCCGTCCGGTCCGACCAAACCTAAAACCACGAATTGGGCCGTTTGGACCGACCGACCAAGACCGACCGATGGACCGACCGAGACCGCACCAAATTCGGTCCGTCTCGGTCTTGGCTTTGGGTCAACTCGTTTCGGTCCGGTCCGATCCTGGCCGGTCCGGTCCGGTTTTCAGCCTTTGCACACCCCTAATGTCACCTACTTGATTAATGGGTCTCTTAATAAAAGTGTAAATTATGAAATCATTAGCCTAATTTGTCCTTTTCTTAATGTGTCGTATTTCTCCATTTTGTCAAAAAGAATATATTCATATTAATATAGTAAATATTTTGTCGAATAAGATCAAATTTCAAGTTTGTTAGTATGTCATACATTTGTATAATCTTTACTACATAAAATAGAAAAATGGTCAAAGGTGAAAGTGAAAATTGAAAGTTGAAAATTGAAAGTCAAATGTGAGAGAAATGTATAATGTAATTAATACTCTTATTAAAACACCTCATCATTAAAAGTACATTGATTTATTCATATTGTACAACCAACTAAAAACATATCCACCAAATTAAATACAAACAATTAAAACACCTCATACTAAAAAGTACAATAAAATATTCACAATATACAATTTAAACAAGCTACAACAAAACTAATTAATGTTATTTTTAAAACACCCTAAAATGAAAAGTACATATTATTATACACATTATACAAATTAATAAAACACACAAAACTTCATACAAGTTAACAAGTTGATGGTACGTGATAGTTTTGAAACCGGACCGACCAACGGTTCAACCTAGAACCGTTTCGCCACCGGTTCGACTAACCAATAAAAGTCATCCCAAATGAACCAGAGGACCCGAAACCGATACAAATGGTAAATCAGGCCTCATCGAGATCTATTTCAGTAGTTAATCGTCACAGTACCCGCAGATACTATATATAAAGGAAAAAACAAAAGTGAAAAGTTGAAACAAAAATAGAAATGTTGAAAACATATGTTTCAAAAGGAAACTATTAATACGCATCGAAAACCGGTTGACCCGGGACGCTTCAAACCCGACGGGTTGACCCGGTTTAATTTGGACCCAACCCGTCGGGTTGACCCGGTTTAAATCGACCCGTTTTTCGACCAAAACGGTTCAACCAGTTGAACCACCCGGTCGACCCGAAGTTTCAAAACAATATGTTTAATACCCAAATCTTCAAACTTTTATTATTTTTCGTTTATAACCCACAAACATTTTTTATCACTAAACGATCTGTCGTTATAAAATCCTGTTGCTATGCACGGTACTGCCTTTAACTATATGTGTATATAACTACCATTAAAAATTCAAACTAATATTAAATGAAAACAAATTTGGCATATTGAATGTTGGAAAGTACAAATTTTTTTTATTATTATACATACAAAGCATGTATCCATTCAAACTAAAATTTCTAAAATTCCTTTCAAACTAAAATTTTTACATAAAAATTTAAAGAATTTGTCCTTAATGAAATAAATACCATAACAATTCACACCTAAAATTTCAAAGAAATGTATGATAAATTTTGAAAACTTTTACTAATGTAATTTATCAATATATATATATATATGTTTTTTAATTTATTTAATCTTAACAGTAATAATTTCTAAAAGTTTATCAAAATATTTTTACTTAGACTAGATTACACCGCCAGCGCAAAATGTTTTAAGCGGTAGATAATTAACAATAGACGAGTACCCGTGACTATATAATAAATCGCACATTGTTAATTATCTAACGCTAAAAACCGCTGCCGCTAGGCGCGGGTACTCGTCTAGTATACTAAAAGGCGTACACACTTTTGTGTGCAAACCTTGCATTAATTGCAAACTTTCCCAACTTGGCAAAAACAGTCTTTGAGGTTCAAGTGGCGCTGCAAAGTAAGTCCAAACATTAAATGCAAAGTTTCACAACTTGGCAAAAACAGTCCCTGAGGTTTAAGCTACGTTGCAAAGTAAGTCCTGTAGAATTAATTGCTAACTATAGCAACCTGGCAAAATTAGTCCCTAAGGTTTAAGTGTCGCTACAAAGTAAGTCCTTTGAAGCCAATCCAGCTACATCGCGCGGATTTCCACACTCGTTTACAATTATAATATGAATTCTAGATAAGCATGATATAGGAATCAACTCATATTATTATCAACGTGATATTTGATGTCAAAGCCTCAAGCTGTTAGTCTGTTATAATCTTGTACATGACATGGCTTAGAACTATTTTTAAACAACTACAACAACCGAGTATTGGTCATGGACCGATCGGATCAGCAGGAGCGACTCAACCTCTACATGACCTAAAACGAAACTCCACTTGAGGCATTAAATTTTAAAGTCATATATATCAATTCATTTTAGGAGGAATAGAAAATACTCAATATTCTCAATTATTTACCCGCTTTAGCAAACTAGGGCCTTTCAAAATCGTAGCACTATATATGATGGCCGAAAAACTAATGTCACTGAACTTGCTTTAATTGCTTTACCCTTTAGCCACCCCTGTACGAACCAATACCAGTGATCCAACTTTAGCTTATATGAACTTCTTGTAGTTCTCCATCATTTATTGTTTTGATGGAGTTTTATTAATAAATTGCCGTTTAAAAAAAAGGGTTGTTTGTCAATTCATCTTGACTTCAAAGAAAATTGTTTTGTAATCAAAATGCATACAACTCATTTTGTTTTTGTGACCCCTAAGGGAGGAGGGAGTGGTCACCTAATACTCTAGGTGCCACATCACCTTTATCAAATAAAAACCTTCAAACTCAAAACTACTCAATTTTACCCTAACACTACCCTAAATGGAGGGAGTGGTACCCAGTCCTACCCAATTCTACCCTAACCCCATAAAAAACACATACACTCACACAAACAACCCTTGTTTCACACACAACTCTATCGGTTTGTGAACCCGAATTTGGTACCCAATTCATGAACCCGGTCATGTGGCGGCGGTGTACCCGATCGGGTACCTCTACCTGAATGTCTTACCCGAACCCACTCCCTCCCCCCTAATAAACTCCAACCGTACATTCATCAAACATCATGACCATCATTACATGCAATGATAGTATTATAAATTGGGCAACGTCATGGAAGTCGTCATGCACAACTTAAGTAAAAGCATTTTATTTTTGGTAGTTAGTGAAACTAAATTTGGTTTTGGCTCGGTTGTTACTCATTTTAGAAAAACTCGATCAAGACTCATAAGAGAGATTTTATTGACAGAAAGTCACGGGTTCGATCAAGTCTCGGCTCATGCTCACTTCGTTTGTGCCGTACTAAGCCAAAAGAAATAGCTGGTAAAAAAGATGTCTGAGATCAGAATGTTCATGTGAATTCACATTTATTTATTTATTTAATATCATCCACGTAATATAATAGTTTAAAGAAAAATGTCTTGTCGTATGACGAATGCATGCATACTATCCGGGATGTAGCAACATCTTTGAATACGATATATCAACAACCAAAACTCAAGTCGACTTTTATATGTTCAATGTAATAGTCAATGAAAAAATCCCTTCAGATTTTAATACACATGCATGTACCTCGTAAAATAAAGTTACACGTTTAAAACAATGATAGGCATAAACCAAACATTTAAAGTAGTTATGACTAGTTATTGTTGTCTCACCCTGGTAGCAAAAAACTCATGATCGGCCCTGTCGGTACAAAAAATATCCCATGATTGACTACAGATCGAGTCCCTTAGTGTATCGAGTTCTTTCTTACTTTCTTTTAACATAGTATAATTTCCAAGAGTACGTCATAAGAATAAGAATGATATTTTTCTAGCTTACAATTGCAAAATACGCAACGTATCCAATATCTTCGAATTGAAGTAAAAAGTCTTCAAACAATATATGGAAATTGCTTTCAAATGATTGAGACTTGAGAGCAGGGGCGGTACCAGAAAAGAATATATGTGGGGGCAAAAATTGAAAGGTGCATGTCGGGTCAAGGTCTTCGAGTCAAGTTTTTTCAAGGACAAACTGAAATGCACCGAATTTAGTATGAACTAAACCGAATACGATGTGGCTTTCATTTGCGCCCAAAAATCCAAATTTGTCTCCTTCATTACCATGTCAATATTCGAACAAAAGAAATATATATGTAGCGATGATATGCGTACAATTTTAGAAGGCTTTTAATGGTTTCGATATATCGGAATTCCAAACAATACAAGTTTACTAAATACACTAAGTTAATATAGTTCATTTTATACGCCAAAAAAAATTAAGAAATAACGGACGTGATGCTATTTTTACAGCAAAAAAACTTAAAAGATAACATTATTTGTGATGTCATTTAAGCTTTTAATGTTCTTTTTAATTGAATAATTAGATGAGAAGAAGGGCAGTGATAGTTAAGGAGAAGGAAACAATTAGAAATAATAAAAAGTAAAAAATTAAGCAAATAAGAGACAAAATCCGCTCAAACACTAATCATATGTGTAGCAACACAACGCATAAAGCAACTAGGCCAAAACCATCTCTTTGTTGAAAGTTTACTTTGCTCTTATTTATAAGTTCTTGGGGGCAAATTGAAAAACCAGTCTTCTTCTCCGGAAAAAGCTACCATTGTCGTAAGAATGCTTGTGGGGGCAACTGCCCACACTGCCCCCAAGGTGGTACCGCCCCTGCTTGAGAGCTTATACTTAACCTATGGATATGAATTATATTTGAGAAACGCTATATCCTCTTACACATCTTTCTACTTATCCTCTTAAGAGCACTACCATTCATAACTTGGGTTAAACTTTAACACCGTGCCATGTTAGCGTCACATCATCTTTAACATTTCACCTTAACTCACCCAAAAAACACTCACAATCATAACATCCCAAGTTAAACTTAACTCACCAACAATTTACAAAAATAACCCCTCATTTAGGAAAAAAAAAACGCGGGCGTTGAGGGTTTAACACCGAACTCCCAATGGTTAACATGGGTTAACACCGGATAACACCGAAATAACACCGGTCCAGTGTTAACCATTGGGAGTGCTCTTAGAGCATTCACATCCATAACGGGCTAACGCCGTTATGGTGCGAAATAACGTCGTTTTGCGCGTTATACCCTTGGACCTCCTGCGTTATAACGCGCGTCCCGGTGCTACAGGCTAACGCCCGTTATTTGCTTTTCTTTTTTTTTTTCTTTTTTTTTCCTTTTTTTTCTTCATTTATGCCCCTAAATGAGTGGTTGTTTTTGTAAATTGTTGGGAATGTTATTGATGTTATTGGGATATTATGGTTGGGAGTGTTTTTTGGGGTTAATGTTAAATGTTAAAGCTGATGTGGCGCTGACGTAGACGGTGTTATTGGTGTTATGAATAGGAGTGCTCTTAGGTGTCAATCATCCATCAACTTATAAACATGACCCACTTTCTCTTTCACCGTTAGATGACTAACACCTAAGCAGTAGGAGGATATAGTATTTCTCATTATATTTGTATCGAAAAACATCTTCATGGAGGATATAGTATTTCTCATTATATTTGTATCGAAAAACATCTTCATGTTACTGTATTATCATGAATATATGTACCTCCATTATTATACTGATGAGATTTATGATGGTATATAATTTATTTTCCACATCATACATGATAGGTATGTTTCAGTAGCGGAAAGCAGTAGCAAGAAACAGTAACGTTTATATTTCAGCGCTTGCTTGAGTAGATTTGTAAAACTAACGTTTAAACAAAATCTAAAACGCTACACGTTACTTGTTGATTGTGCTAGTTGCTTCAAAACGTTTCAAAATGTCACGCACCAAAGAAATCCAATGTAGTAAAAATAAAAGCTAAGCCAGTTAGATATCAAAATCGTACACTCGTATGATTTAAATTCAAAATACCCGCAAAAGATATATGTGACGATCAAACAAATCAATTTTGATCGTTAAAACATGATGTAAACACTAGGTTATACGCCGATCCACATGATACAGATATGGCGCTGGTCATGTGTTTGGTTTTAAAGAGATAAGCTGATATAACGCTGAGTTAGCAGGGCTGATCCTGAAAACCGAAAACCTAAAGTCGCCATTACTATTGGTCTTTCCACATCACGACATTATTTTGATAAATGGTCCCCCTATATATTCTTTTTGTTCTTGTTTTTATAAGCTAACTTATGACACTATGACCCGACATATATCACATGGCAATCATATTTATATGAGTTGGACATTGATTCCAAAAACATGATGAACTTATTATAATCACACACACAAAATAATCAAACGCAAGATATAAACTATAAAGGATTCGACGATTTTGTAGGTGTACCAAAACAAGTTGTCAACTTGTCATCATATTCGTATTTGAATTTTAAGACATTGAATAATACACTATTTTAACATTATTATAAGTTTTAACTCAAAGAGTAACGGAATAAGAATAAGTGTTAGCTATACAGGATTTAAAACTTATAAACAAACAACGGTATCCAGTCTCGTATTTCAAAGGATATAGAGGAGGTGAGATGTAACAGCGTTATCCTTATCTGAAGGTAGAAAGGCTGTTTTTAGAGGACTTCCGGTCATTTTTGCACGGAGTGAGGACGACCGGGGTACTCACACTCTGCAAAAATGGCCGGAGGCCGGAGGTCCTCTGAAAGCAGCCTTTCTATCTTCGGATAAAATAAGACTGTCTACATCTCACCTCCTTCGTACCCTGTAGAATACGGGATTGGGTACCCTTTTTTTTATAAGTTTTAAATCTTGTATAGCAACACTTATTCTTATTCGGTTATTCTTTGAGAGATTAATAAGGTTTAGAGAAAACCAATTTGCTATAATCAAAACAAGCTATGAAACATATAGTAAAACAAGCTAAATAACACAAATGCATTTCAATGACATAGTTCAATTATACAAATGATTTGAACTTTGTTCGATCATGTAAAACCGACGCCTTAAAACTTATTTCGGTTTTAGCTAAACTGAGTTCAAGTTTTCGTTTCGAATTTCTACTTGCATGTAATAACAACCTATTAACAATACATAAACATGACATCTTTAAATTCCATAATTACCATATATATCACATGTTTAAGGAAGAACAAAATGAACAAAAACTTGCCAGATCACTCTCATCGTTGGAACGTATTGAACGAAAGACCCAAAACAGGTACTGCGAACGATGTTTCCAGCATAAGTCTTTGTTGAAATGTTTCAAACGAACCACCGGCTTCTATAACATCTTTCAAAACCGAATAATAGTACTCTTTGAGCTTCTTCAAAGTGCATGCTTGTTTCATCTTCATCCATTTTATTCGTATCTTTCTGATCATTCTCACGAATATTTGTCTTCTCCCGCCTAGTCTGACGGTTTGCACCCTCTTCTTTGACCTCCTCCGTAACGGCCATATCCTCGGACGACTGGTCGTCCGAGATATGATGACCGTTTTGTTATCCATACTTTCTGGTGTATGTTTTAATCAAATGTGAAAGTTAGGTTAGTATGGATTTCATAATATAACCTAATGACTAATGTGTTCTCACATGGGGACCAGTTAACTTGCGTTATTGTGGGCCCATGTACATCTGTTTTATTTTAATTTCCACACAAGTTACATCAATATGTTAGCAGATCAAGTTAAAAGATGTGATATATAAAGCCGTCCATGAAATATAATCCACGTAAATGTGTGAACTGACGGGAATATTCTGATCTCAGGTGTCTTTTAGCATCAGTCACAGTTCATCCTACAACGAATAGCTTCGGCGACTTTTCTAGCCCAATAAAACATCAACTAGAGTGAGCATGAACCGAGACCATAATTTTTTTCCAGTGAGCCCGTGGGTTTTTCAGATGTGCGTACCAACTGAGCCAAAGCCGTTTGACTGTCGATAATATGGTTAATTTGTGATGGCCTACATGTTTTGTACCAAAGATAATAGCTTTGGCGACTTTTGTGGCCAATGAGACATCAACTGGAGTGAGCATGAACTGAGATCATAATTTTTTTTCAGTGACCTCATGGGTTTTTCAGATGTGGGTACCAACTGAGCCAAAGCCGTTTGGTTGTCCATGAAATATGATAATATGGTTAATTTGTGATGGCCTACATGTTTTGTACCAAAGATGTTCACGACAAATTTAGTTAGTCATCGAATATTGGAATGTAGTAACGATATTGTAACGGAATATATATGTGTTTGGCATTATCATATGTCGAAAAATGAGTGATGATAAAAGAGCATCGACATAAGAAACAAGCCTGATCAGCTGATCTTATCATTTTTGAACACATGATATACACATGTATTTTACGGCCAATTTAGGTTCACGAGTTAGGATCAATGTTTTAAAAATCGGTATTTTAATTGACCGGGTCGAACCACCGGGTCATGGTTCAACCGGTTTAATCGGGTTTTTCGGTCACTCAACCAGTTCACGGTTCAACTGGTCGGGTCAACCCGAGTTTTAAAACAATGTTTAGGACCACGCATCGTTTTTCATAAACACATGTGCTAGCAGACTACGGTTATTGAACTAAGCCTAGAACTTATCAATTTAACATTGTTTATAAGAGTAGATAATATAAACAATATTACTCGATCTTCAAAGTTAGCAAAACAATAAATTATCCAAAGTAAGCTCAGTATTTGATAAAATCATAAAAATCATTAGCAAAGAAATATTTAGGAGGGTTCATCGGTTCAGTTTTGAGGTTTTTTTTATTTATTAGGTTTAATTAGTTTAGTTAAATTTTATTTTTAAGTAATGAAGACCGAATCAAATCAAACCGAAATTGGATTAAATCAAGCCGAAACCCGAACTTGAATTCGGTTCGGTTTTCGAGTTAACCCGAATAACCCGAATTACATAATTTATACATTGTTTGTCATAATGTATAGATTTTCATCATTAACAAAAAAAATTCTAGTTTAAAAAATGTTATATTTACATAAGGAAAGAGTCTTAATGATTTTTTGTCGCTCTAAATATATATAAAAAAAATATATATCTGTGTGAATTTGGTTTTTGGTTCGATTCGGGTTTTATTTTGCTGAAACAATATCCAAATCGACAATCGAATATTTAATTTGGTTCAGTTCGAATTTGACAAATTCGGTTTCGGTTTTTTGATTCATAGACCGTGTGAACAAGACTTGAACTTTAGGCTGAAATTTACATTGAATCCAACAAAATGAACCAATTGTCCAATTCAACAATATGTAACCCAACATTTTCAGCCCATCAAACACCCAAAAGGCCAAAACTATTAATAACATGGGGGACCTAACCTGACCCGTGTGACCGTGTCTGACATAAATCTGACCCGGACACCAGTTATCTGACCCGGTCCCGTTATCAGTTATTTCCCGACCTTTTTATACGTACAGTTTGACATTGTTGCTGATCTTTCAAAACAGGGCCCTGACTGTTAGACTTGTTGTGTTTAAGCCCCCTGAGGGTCAATACATTCTTCTTATAATATTTTGAACTTTCTTCTTTATACATACTTTTCGGCCTATTAGAAGGCTGGGTGTAAGCTAGGGGTGTTCATGGGTTGGGTAATAACCGAATAAACCGAAAACCAAACCGAACCGAAATAACCAAACCGAACTCGTAACCGAACCGAATTAAATATTCGTTTCGTTCGGTTATGTTTTTTTAATCCGAACCAAAACCGAACTCAAATAAATTTTTATATATTTTATATATTTATATATAAAAAATATTAAAACTCTTTTATACTATATATATAACATTTTTTGAGCTTGAAATATTTTTTTTTGCTAAAAATATATATAAATAAATGGATAAATAATTATATTTATGTAATTCGGGTTATTCGGTTCGGTTTTCGGTTTTCGGTTGGGTGTTCGGTTTTCGGTTATTCGGTTCGGTTTTCGGTTCGGTTTAATCAATTTAAGTTCGGTTCGGTTCGGTTCTCGGTTATACCCAGAAAAAAAATTAACCGAACAAACCGAATAACCCGACAACCGAACCGATGAACACTAATAAAGTAACTACTTATTGGGCTGGTATACTTTAATGGGTTGGGAGAGTTGGGCCTGTAAATTATTCGGATAACTATCAAATCATCTACTAATCTACTTTTTTTTTTGGCTAACTAAATAAGAGATTAATACGAAGTTAGCGTGCGCTTGGTATGCTGTCATGAATGACAATAGGTATGAGTTTGATAGTAGTGGTGGGTCCCTCACCTATGAAAGATCCATACCTAGCTAGTTTGATGTATATGAAGTATGGATTATATCTATCATTCATTACAATAGTGGTGGGCCCTCTCATCTTAAACAAACACCTTGAATCACTTTCATAGTGATAGTCTCATTCCCATAGTGGGATACCAAACACACCCTTACTTATGTAAGTTTATAAACAAAGTTAAATTGGATTATTATACCCTTTTACAAACAAGGCCAGTCTTTGATTAAAAGTTAAACTTGTAATTTGCAAATTTGATCTTTCTAGTAATTAGGTGTAGTTACTAGTTTAATCCATGCTCTTCTAAAAGTAATATCAATAGTTTTTTACATGTACCACAACATTCACATGCTTTATATCTTAACGCATCATGATATCTAACTTTAGTTATATCAACATCAACCACTTGCACCATTTTTGTTATAAATTCTACTAAAAAAAGGTACTATAATTACTAGAAAGATCAAATTTACAAGTTTAGCTTTTAATCAAAGTTAGCTAGCTATATTAACATTAACCAAGCTCACTTATTCACTTTTTCGCAATTTAATACTGTAATAATTATGACATTGGTTAAGTCAAAATAATCTAAGTCCTTAGAGTACTGGCAATCATGCCTAACACTTTTTTTCATGCCTAATCACCCACCAATAATATCCTTCCATCTCACCTCATACCAATCTCATACCTAACAATAGATTTTTAGTGGCAACCATGCCTAACTCATACCTCATGTTTTTTTTTTTTTTTTAATAATTATATTACATAAGACTTAAAAGAAAATTACATAGTACTTACTAAAAAAAAACACTAGTCATCAAGGTATGGTAAGTCTTGAGCGTCCACATACTCCGTAAGATCATAACGGAGACGGTGATGGATATTTTCATCTTGTAACTCCGGTAAAACATTGATGTCGTTATTTGCACCGGGAGGACCAAAAAACAAATGCCAAAACCACATATCATTTGAAGCAACGTCTATTTTTTTGCCCATTAAATGCACCTCAACGTCTCAATTTGTTCCATGTAGAATCGGCGTATATTGCCGATTTTGCTTTCCCTCTTCTCATGCCGAATCATGCCGATTGGTAGGCATCACTAATGCCGATCGGCATTAGGCAAACCGAATGCCAAACCGAATCCATTGCCAGTACCCTTAACAATAACATCCATGGACAGATCACGAGGTTCTTGTGAACCACATAATTTTTTTCTACATAATTTTTGTGACAAACCTTGATTTTTTCAAAGCGAACTCGGTTTCATGTTTTTGTGTTACATGTCGTATTTAGTTAATCGTATCTATGTGAAACAAAATTTGTGTTGCTAATCATAGTGTGCTCCAGATCCACATTAACAAAAAACAGCAAGTAATAGGAGAATACTAGACCCACAAAAACAAATCCATAAAAGGAGGTGTCACTCCGTAATTAGTTTAGTTTTATATAGTTTCTCTAGTTTCTCTCTAATTAACCCAATAAGTGAGCGACACATCCTTTTGTGGATGGTTTGTGGATTTATTTTTGTGATTCTAGCATTTACCTAAGTAATAATAAATGAATGAGACATATGGGCATGTTTGATATATAAGATCATGAGAAGATTATGCTTGTTATTTATAAAAAAAAAGTGTTGAAAATATAAGGGCACTGGCAATGGTCACGGTATGGGCTCGGTTTGGGCCTATACCGAGCGGCAACACCGGTGCCACCAATTCAGCATGGCTCGGTTTCAAGGTTGCACGACAATCTTTGCCGATTCAGTTTGGTGAGTGAAGAAGATGTAGTCGTTGGGCAACGGCTAGAAAAGTAGTAAATCTACCTTGGTTGGGAAAAGGAGTGTCCATGTTATCATGCCCACACCTAAATTAAAATTGTGTGATTGAGTAGTATGAAGATGAGGTGGTAAATTAAAATTATCGGGTTTGTTTGAACCGAACCCGATAACCCGATATTGTTATAGGGTCGGGTTCGGGTTAAGTTATTTATCTTATCGGGTTATCGGGTTAACCCGATAAGACCCGATAATATTGAAACCATTTATCTTAGATAATGTTTTTTTGTAATTATGTTAATTGACAGCCCAGTAAGTAAATATATATTGTTTTACTTTATTATTTAGTGTTAGTGTTTTGATTTCTACAAGTTATCTTTTGTTTTTTTTCAAGAACATGAAGAAATATTAAAAAGATATTGTAGTGTAGTACGTAGCAAAAAAGAAAGAAAGACATGTTTTAGTTGGTTAAATTTATTTGAAAGATCATGTAGTATTTATATGAAACATAATATCCTTAATTGGCCATCTTTTGAAAGAACAAAGAATAAGTTATGAGTGAAAGATAATAAAAAGCTTTTTAACACAAAAAAAAGTACACATACTATGCTTCAAGGCAACCCGAAATAACCCGACCCGATATAACCCGAACCCGATAACCCGATTTCTTATCGGGTAGGGGTGCGGGTTATATTTTTAAAGGTCGAAACCCGATTCAACCCGACCCGATTCAACCCGATATCCCGACAACCCGACCCGATAACACCCCTAGTTGCCAGTGCCTTAAGTTTTGTGTGACAAACACAACTTATTAAAAGATTTAAAAAATATATATTTTATAGTTACTTAAAATCAAATGATATTTCATGTAGCTTAAAAAAATAATCTCAATTTTAAATTTTCCTTGTCTTTATTTACAACTATATATTCAATTTTAGAAAGAGTTACTTTCGTCAAACATAACATTGAAGAGATAGGGCATGTTTGGCACACATGGTTATAAGAAGATTATGCTTTTTTTTGAAAAAATAAACTATTGAAAATATAAGGTGCTGTTTAGTCGGTAAAAAATTTTCTTATTTTTCCATTTTTAAATTTGTAGAGAAGGGATTGGTTTTTCTTCCCTAGAGAAGAGTTGAGAATTTTGAAAACTCGTTTAGAGAGTTTATATTTTTATTTTTATTTTTAAAATGAAAAGATCTTTAGATGATGTTCTTTTCATACATTTTTTCTTTTTTAAATCAACTTTTTTTCCATATTGGATCTTTGTACGTTTTTATCTATTTTATACATTTTTGTACGATTTTATCCGTTTTCATCATTTTTTTACGCTATCATTTGTTTTTATCCATTTTTATACGTTTCATCCGTTTTTATTACCTATTTTACGTTTTCGTCTATTTTTTTACGTTTTTGTCAGTTATTTTACGTTTTTGTCTGTTATTTTTCGTTTTCGTCTGATTTTTTTATGTTTTCGTCTAATTTTTTACGTTTTCGTCATTTTTTTACGTTTTCGTCTGATTTTTACATTTTTTAACATTTTTGTCATTTCGTCTGTTTTTTACGTTTTCGTCTGTTTTTTACGCTTTAGTCCATGTTCTTACGTTTTCATCTGTTTTCTTATGTTTTCTTCCATTTTTTTTACGTTTTCGTCCGTTTTTTATGTTTCGTCCGTTTTTCTACGTTTTCATCTGTTTTTACGTTTTAGTCTGTTTTTTTTTTACGTTTTTGTTAATTTTTTAACATTTTCGTCCGTTTTCTTACGTAAGATAACGTAAGAAAACATACGAAACTTACTAAATCGTATGAAAACGGATAAAAACGTAAAAAAAAAAATGACGAAAACATGAATAAATAGACGAAAACGTAAAAAAAAGACGAAAACGTAAAAAACAAACAAAAACGTAAAAAAACTAGTGAAAACGTAAAATACTGACGAAAACGTAAAATAACGGACGAAAACGTAAAAAAACGGACGAAAACGTAAAAAACATACGAAAACATAAAAAACGGACGAAAACATAAATTAACAGACGAAAACGTAAAAAAACAGACGGAAACATAAAAAACAAACGAACATGTAAAAAATATATGAAACGTAAAAAACGGAAGAAAACGTAAAAAAACAGATGAAAACGTAAAAAAAAGGACGAAAACATACAAAATGGACAAAAACGTTAAAAAAAGGACGAAAGTGTAAAAAAACAAACGTAAAAAAGGAGAAATCGTAAAAATAGGGCGAAAACGTAAAAAAGAGACGAAAACGTAAAAAAACTGACGAAAATGTAAAAAACGGACGAAGATGTAAAAAAATGGACGAAAACGTAAAAACCAGAGGGTAATGTAAAAAAACGGACGAAAGCGTAAAAAATGAGATGAAAACGTAAGAAAGCGGACGAAAACGGACTAATATGGGCTAAAACGTAAAAAAAAGACAAAATATAAAAAAAGGGACAAAAAGCGTAAGAAAACAGACCACAACGTAAGGAAACGTATAAAAAGGGGTAGAAACGTAAAAAAAATGGATGAAAACATATTATAACGGACGTATAAAAAGTGAGAATGAAAAATGTGAAAAGAGTAGAATGAGCTTTTCAAATTTGTAGTTAAAATAATAGAATGAGAATTTCACATTTTTTGAAAATTGTTGGAAAAAGTGTAACTAAATGGATTTTCAATTTGAAAAATGATTTCGATGCCTAAAACCTACGCCTAAAATTAGACCTAAATATGTGATTGGTTGATTTGAAAAATTGATTGGTGGGAAATGATGAAAGAGAAAAAGTGTATGACACTTGTCCAAAAATGAATGGTGTAGGTCTATTATTAGGTCTCATTGTTAGGCTTATATATCATCGAAAAATGAGAAAAATTTTCATATGAAAAATTTCCTCGAAAAATGAGAAAATTTTCACCAACTAAACGGTCTTTAAGCTTTGTTTGGCAGGCATATCTTTCAAAATTATAATATCTTATATAGATGGAAAAGTCGTTGCAATACTATGAAACTGTTAATGCTTAATGAATTTGTTAAATCTTCATATTATTGGTGTATGGTTTGTCATTATTGTTTTAATAGGCCCATTATGTGATAGCATATAGCATTGGCAGGTTTCTATTGGACAAATGGAGGTGCACAATTTACTGTACACGACCATTAACCCTTAATCACTTCTTAATACTCTTTGATGTAAGGTTGCCAGCTTCTCATTGGGCCTAGGGAGTTTCCCTACTTACTGTGCAACACACTTTACCTGTAATGAGTTTGTAATACAATGTCAAAAACCCACTTTGACCTATTGCAAACCTAATACATGTACTACATAATCTTAGCCATACAAATGTATACCAAAGTTGTACTAAATGATACACGTAAATACCAAATATGTACTACCAAAACCTTCTTCATCTAACTTCATTATTACAAAACTTTGTTACAGAAAACCAAATAGACTACAAGACTTTGAAAACCCAAACTGCAAAGAAAAAAGAAACAAGGAAATTATGTGCATTCTATTACAATCGTTAAGCATCACACCAAGCTGCAGCTTTGTACAACAGGTATCTTCTATACAAAATTCTACCTACATGATGTAGCTACGCATTGAATAACATTGTCAGTTTTGCATCTTACTTATGATAGGCTGCTTCCAACTCCCTTTTTTTCTGCTCATTTGATGTTGGACAATGCTATATCATTATGCATTTACAAAAGAAGAAAAAAAAAACACAAACAAAAGATTACTGTTAGGTTAATTACCTAGATGCCTTCTGCATGTACAAAATAGGTTGCTTCCTTTGTTAGTTTGTGCTTACATAAATCTGATATGCACAGTGAAAGTCACTCCAAAAGACAAATTGGCTTTAACAAGAATGATGAGGATATCAAAAGTGTATTAAATAAGTTTCAAACAATACCTTTTACACAAGAAAATGTAGAAACATTGTTTGGTGGTGGGTGTCCACAAGATACTTTACACCCTGCAGATACGACAGCTCATCAAACATCATGTTTTCAACATGAAAGTGTATCAACATTATTTGGTGATGGATTTACAAACAATACCCAGAGTGTTCCATATATGACTTATGATCAGCAGCCACACCCTCTGGAACACCAACATATTTTGAATACAAAAAAAAAAGAAAAATAAAGCTTGAAGATGTATCCCAGCAAAAGAATCCCAAAAAACAAATGGTAGAGGGTTTTCCAGTCTATACAGGCTCACAAGATAGAGATCGTACACAGTCACAAACCACAGGTATAGTTTACTATCATACTATCTTACAAAAGACAGACTATATGATTGGTGTTGCTATAGTTTTCTACTTTAATTGCAGGTTTTAATAAGGGAAAAGAAATATGTGAAACACACAATTATGAAGTATTACCTGCCAACATTATCAGAGACAAAGATTATAATGACTTCTACAATCTGCATCATCCGTGTTCTTTTGAGCTCATCCACCTTATATACAAATACAATGAGCGCTTCAGCATTTAGAGGCTCAAAAGATCTACACACCAACAGTGCGAAGATTCTTATAAAAAAAAGAAGGGCACCCACCAAACGCAACTAAAAACATAGTATACAAAGATTTTCTGAACACAATTGCTGAATCAGAGGTTTAGATAGTTAAAATTAAATTGCACTGAATAGTTAATCTCATTCCTAACATAACTCATCTTTTGCATTAGCTTAATTTTTTGTCTAAAATCATTCTTCTTTCCGTAAATTTATTGTGCTAACATTTTTGAAAATTTCATTATTAGGTATGCGTTAACTCCTATTGAAGAACTCAAACACGAGGCAGGGGGGTAAATTGATCGAGGCCAAGGTATACCGTGCATGGACAGCTAGAGACCCTCCAAATACAACTGAGAAAGGATATCGTGCAATCTTATTAGATAGACAGGTAGTATACACAAACTTAATATACCAAAATTCTTACGTTCACTTTATAATAACAATATTTAACATACCTAGGGTACTGCAATACAAGCAAACATGGATGCCGACGACATTTACCATTTTAAGCATCTTCTTATACCTGGAAAAGCATACCAAATATCAGGCTTCCAATGTGTTAAAAGCGGATAACCTGGAAACAAACTCTTCACAACAAAACATCACTCTCATTACCGATTCTAAAAATGGATGCCATAAATTTGAATCATTCCCAATCACTATTTCAGCTATGTGTCCTACAATCAACTACCTAATAAACTTTGGGACCCACGCGACAGAGGCAAAAAAGAATATCCAGTCCTTACAGGTACAAACAACCGGATTATTTTATTTTTGACTACTATAATACAAAAAATGCATATATGTGTAAGTATCTTCAATTTGGCAGACTATATTGGATGCTACATTACATCAGGAGAACCATGAGACGTTGGAGATCCTAACATAAATCAGTCTAGAATGAGAAAAGTGGAAATTCAGAATCTCAAGTAAGTCAACCTTAAAATTATTATTACAAACCACGTACACTGCACACTAAATTCATAACACGAATTTGAAATAATGTACATCAACAGTCGAAATTCAATTGAAGTAACACACTGGGATGAGCTCGCTGACGACTTTAAAAAGGAAGCTATCGAAGAACTTGAAAAGCCTATCATAATAGCCATTTACTTCATGCAGAGTTTCAAAATTCCAAAAAAGAGGTAAGTTTATTGCTACTCACAAAAAGGTTTGCATTACTTATAAAAAAATGAACAAACATTATACAACCAATACTTTTATATCTAAAGAACTCCAGCTTTCATCAACACCGGCCACATACTATTACATAAATCCTAAAATCCCACAGCTGGAACAATATAAAGCAGCGTAAGCTTCATATACCCACATCCAACATTGTACAAACTCTAATTGTAAACCTGTTTGACTAAAAAACATGCATATGCAACAGTTACAGAGAGCTATACCAGGAAAAGCCGCCATTATGTGTCACAAGATATCGTCTAGAAGATGTTGAACAAGAAAAAAACAAAAACCGTATTCCATTAGCAATACTGCTCACGCATAATCCAGAAGCATAAAAGGTCAGTGCCCACAACTAATGACCACTTATGTTCTAACATGTACTAGGTAATACAGGAATATATGACATATTATTTTCTGATTCTTTACTAGGGGGTGCGGTTTAGTTGTCAAGCAAGAATAATGAATCTCAATAAGAACAGAGACTGGTACTATCCTTCATGCAATGCTTGCACATTAAAGTTACAGAAACAAACGGAAGCTATGAATGCGACCACCATGGGGTCATACCACTCTAACTACGGTAAAGAAACAACAAACAACAGTTACTACTCCGTAGTCACTTACTTAAGCGATTTATATTTATTTATGAGATACAATTTGAGCAATTCTAACAGACGATGCTGCAGCAAAGACAATTTGTATTCTTTACACCTAAAATGAGATGAATTTGGGGTGATTGTGCAACATTGGTTAAAGCAAATGAAAATCTTGCCCTGACACTTCCCACAAGAATTAGAAGCTATTGTTGGCACAATGCATACATTTCAGTTTCACTACAATCCTACTTGCAAAGAAGGATACATTGAATTTGTGGTAAATGAAATATTCGACATGAAAACGCCAACAAAACAGATTGAAGGACAATCTTCAGGTACAAAGATTAAATTGCCATTACAACTTACAATCCACATATATGTTACACCTAAAATGTAAACATCGGATTCTTTTACATTGCAGGTGCAACACCATTACCAAAACAGTTGGCTGCCATTGAATACACTGCAGCAACAACGACAGAAATTCCCACTATGGAACAGGGAGCAAAGAATAAAGCACCAACACAATATTCAGGAGGTAATAAACTTTCAAAATTAAAATAGGTTATGGTAAAACAACAAATACGCTCTAAAATATTGGTTTACATTTCATTGCATAATACCAATTTTGTTTCAGAAACGATAGACACCAGCGTCAACAAGCACCACAGGAAACTCACACAGACAAACAAAAAGAACAAGGTAATAAAGTATCAGTGACTACCAAACACTTAGTACAAATTCTAATTTAATCTTAAACACTAACTTCATTTTTTTAACACTACAGAAACAACAACACCGCCACCGGCATACACTGGGATGCAAACAAGATCAAAAGCAGACATAACCTCTGATAGTGGTCACAAATCAGTTAGACGCCCACTTTTCATGGAAGAACCATCGGACAACAAAAAAAAGAAAACTTAACTTGAAGGACGCAGGCAGGCTCTTTTGATCTTAGTTGCACACTACTGAAGTGTAGACTAAAGACAGTAACTTATGTAAATATCCATCACTACTACTTATGTAAATAGGTATCGCTACTAGGACCACTTATCTGCAGTGACTTATATTAGTATCTAAAACTACTAGCACTAGCTATGTAGAAGTAGCTTCGCCGTTAAACAGGTGTTCATCTCTCTCTTTTGTATAACAGCTACGAAAAACTATGTAACATAACTTTCCTGTTTAAAGCTAATCTACTAGACATAGCACTTCTTAAACGACCATTCTTTACAATATTAACATCCCATTTTAGATCTTTTGCAGATGCAGTAAACACATTTGATACTACTCAATTGCAACAAAATATTATGAAAAACAAACATTCAATTCCCATCTATAACAATAGTGTAACTGACAATTTAAAATTTCAATCAAACAAGAACACATTAACAAAATAACATTTTTACCATAACCCATAAACGAATTTACATATAACCCATGATTCAATAATCAACAAACCATAATTTCCGTAAGAAAAAAAAATTAAAAGAAAAAATCCAAGAAAGTAAATAGGAAATCGGAAGAATACATTACTTTACCTTTGTGTTGTATTTAAATGATTCATTCTCTTTGAATGAATAATTTTGTTGTCACGAATTGTTGGCACACAAAACTGTGATTGTGATAGAAGAAACAGAGGTTTAATGGTTAAAATGAAAGGAATTGATTTTGTGAATTGAAACCACCAAATATCCCTGTTGTTATCACTTTGAATTTTAAACAAATTCCATGGATACTCATGGATATGACATGGATTTTTAGTTTAAATGGTTTTTCTAAAGATGACCAACGTCTACCTGTTGTGTTTCTCAGGTCAATGTTTTTTGGGGGAAGGACATATGCTCAATTGATAACTCATTTAGGAAATCATTACATAAGAATAATATGATAAAAAAATAAAATTCAACCCAAAAACATAAAAACACCTCAAATATAGTAAGAATAGTATGTATAAAAAATGATTAAAAATGTAATTTTTAACAAAACATGTTTTTACGCAAATAAACTACTACCAAATACACCAAATAAACTACGTCATCCAAATTAACAAAAAAAAATAAACGCCCCGCAGCAACGCGCGGGCAATTATACTTGTTTCTTATAAATGTAGAAAGTAATTTATTTTTTATTTATTTTAATTTATTTTTTAATTCAAGGACCAAAAACGCAAAATAAACTTCACCAAAGGACTAAACACAGAAGCTCCCAATACTTGTGATCCATAAACACGACTCTATAAATAATAAAAAAATATCTAACCAATCACATTCTCACAATCAACCCTAACCAACAAACAAGCAATGGATTCCGACGTAGCGATGGTTGACGTCCAACATCTTCCTCCCATCATCATCAAAGAAAGGAGGAAAACGATTCGAGATCAAAAAGTGGAACGCCGTTTCTCTTTGGGCCTGGGGTTAGTTTTTTATAAATTTTATTTTATAAAATTTAAATAATGATGATGACGTCACTCTTTTGATATTAAACCCAAAACACAACCCACCATTTTCAGAAATTACATGAATGGTCCTTATGATATTAATACCAAATCCAAACCAAACCGGACCCTTTTGATATTAAACCCAAAACACAACCCACCCAAAGCCCATCCAAGCCAATACAAACCACGTTTTTAAAAATATATACGCCATCCTCTGTGCTCCTTTCTCTCCGCGTCACGCACTCAAAACCACCATGGTTTCCACCTTTCCTCCTCACCACCACTTTCCACCTTATCATCCCACTGTTTACCTAATCCCTAACACTCCACAAACACCAAAAATCATTAATAACAAAACACCGCTCAAAGAATTTTTTAGCCAAAATTGACAAATGGCGGTTTGATGATTTGGAAGGATCCATGGTTGAAAGAGGTGGGAAAGTCTCAGAGGTCGACAAAGACCCTAAAAAGATCAATATAAAGATAAAAGAAGCAGTATGGAGATATCAACTAGTATAATTTAATTTACTTATGCGTTTTAATTTTTAAGTTTTCCGTGCAATTTAAAGCTTTCAAGTGCCTTGTAATCATATTCCGTGTTAATAAAAACTTATTTTCATTTCAATTGGTTCTTATATACAATTCATTTATGCCTATTTCTTGTCTAAATTCTCAAAATACTCAAATGTTGTTTTAGTTGTTGCTTTAAGGATTATAAAGCTCATATAAGCTCCTTATAAAGCTCCTATAAGCTTTTAGAAATCTTAAAATCCAGTTTAGAGTTGAAATTCAAAAATATAAGAAAAATACTAAAAATACTTAGAAAATAAAAATCAAGTGGAAGAATGCCGAGGTTGGGCGGTAATTCTTGGACTATCCTTGGGTTAGAGAGGCTTAGTGGTAAGCCTATAGGATTGGTTCTCAGTTCGGTTCTCATTGAGCATAAACATAATTTGTAAGCCATTTCTTTAAAATTTGCATTTCCTAGTATTAGTATTTAACCCTTGTTAATTTTAGCTTAATCCTATCTAAATATAGTTAATATCAGTTAATCAATAGGTTATTTGGCTTAAAAGTTTGTTTTAGTACATTAAGTTTCAAAACTGCCTTAAAAAGGGTTGTTTGGATTTCCGATAAATAAGTATTCTAGCTCATGCTTGATGTTGTTTGTTGTTGTTTCATGTTACATTAGCTCTAAATAGCAAGTAAAGCATAAATTCATCCTTGTTTTATAAAAAGTCAAAATTAGTTTAATATTACCTTAGTTATTCCTGTTAGAATTTGGAATACAAATTACATCAAAGTTGCTTATAACTTAGTACTCTAGCTTAAATCCATCTTATTATAGCTTAATACAACTTATTCAGTCAAATAGAAGTAATCAAAGTTCATTTAAGTCAACTTCTTAGTATAATTTAAAAAGTCAAAATCTCACTTAGCAGTTTTTGAATAAACTAGAGAATTTTATATAGGATTTAATATTGAATTTCAAGATTTGAGCTTTTGAAATATTAAAATATAACTGCTCATTTTTATCTTAGTATTTTTTATAATTTCTAGATAGCTTTTTATTTATTTTTTAGCTTACTTTAGATCCTTATCGAAAATGTGTCCAGTACGCTTGAGCAAGCTTTTCATAAGCTTGTCAAAAGCTTATTAGTGAGTCTCACTGTGTGCCTTAGTTTTTGTGAAGCATCTATCCATCTCAAAGTCCAAGTGCTTATTTTCAACTGCGGCTTATTTGTTAGGTACGCAAGTGACTTTTAAGTTGTCCCATTTTGTGTGAACAGACACTCAGTGGTTTATCGACTTTCTCAAGCTTATAGCAAGCTTATTAGTGGGCCCCATTGTGAAAACCTTGGCTTTTTGGAAACCCAAATAAGCCAGCTTCTTATATCAAAGCTTATTTTGAGCTTTGGAGCTTTTGCCCTTAGCTTAATTTGGCCTTAAAGATCTGTGCATGCCTGTTTGGTTTTCTAGTTTAGGATAAGTGCTTATTTGATCATTATAGCTTATCAATGTTGACATTTGTTCTTTTTAGCTTCATATAAGTAGTTTTAGCTTGTTTGTAGCTTATTTCACCTTTGGTTCCAGCTTGTAAGCTTGTTTGAGCTTAAAAACATCAAAATAAGCAATAAGCTCAACTGTTAAGCTTCTTAAGCTTCTAAACAGCTTATTTTTAAGTTAAAATTTTTTTGTCTTTATTAAAGTTACTTAATATCAGTAGTTAAATAGTTTTGAAAAAGAAAAATCACAAAAACATCATTTTAAAAATAGTGATAGCGTTTATTTAATAGAAATTAGCTTTTTAATTTTTCTTTTCAGCTTATTATTAAGCATTTTCAGTTTTTATAATTTTCTTAGTTTTTTGTCATCATAAGATATTTATATAAAAAATTTCATAATTTTCTTAGCTTGTTTAGTATTTATTAGAATTTAAAATAGTTAAAAGTATTAAATAATTAATAATAAATAAATAAAAAACATAAAAAATATCTTTTCAGTTTTAAAATTAGTTTTATAATATTTTAGGTTTTTCTAAGTTATAAGTTTATTTTTCCAGGTTAATTTTATATTTTCTTGTATTTAAGTGTATTTTTAAATAGTTTAAAATAGTTTTTAATTAATAATAATTAAATAAATAGTTATAAAAATAATTTTAATTTTCTAATAATTTTCTTTTATTATTAGGTTTGTAAAAATATCATTTTCATATTTGTAGGTCTTTTTTTTCTTAAAACTCACGCGTTTTATTTTGCAATACGTTTACGTAATTTAATAAACGTACGTGTTTAAGTTTGTTTAATTTGATTGTTGTGCTTTATAATTACGATCCAAATACATTCCAATCAATCGTAGTGTAATTTTAAATCAAAATCCTATGATCATTATCCTAGTGATCATTGACATCCGAACGTTTGAAACCATTATCACCTCCTGGGACTTAACGACCCAAGAATCCACTATATTCCAAGGGAAATTGCATTGGTTTTAGACTGTTTGAATTTTATTACGGTTGACCATTCACAAGTGGTTGATTTGTGTGATAAACTTGACGGTTTGCCACCGACCAAACACATTTGATACTACTCAATTGCAACAAAATATTATGAAAAACAAACATTCAATTCCCATCTATAACAATAGTGTAACTGACAATTTAAAATTTCAATCAAACAAGAACACATTAACAAAATAACATTTTTACCATAACCCATAAACGAATTTACATATAACCCATGATTCAATAATCAACAAACCATAATTTCCGTAAGAAAAAAAAATTAAAAGAAAAAATCCAAGAAAGTAAATAGGAAATCGGAAGAATACATTACTTTACCTTTGTGTTGTATTTAAATGATTCATTCTCTTTGAATGAATAATTTTGTTGTCACGAATTGTTGGCACACAAAACTGTGATTGTGATAGAAGAAACAGAGGTTTAATGGTTAAAATGAATGGAATTGATTTTGTGAATTGAAACCACAAATATCCTGTTGTTATCACTTTGAATTTTCATGGATACTCATGGATATGACATGGATTTTTAGTTTAAATGGTTTTTCTAAAGATGACCAACGTGTACCTGTTGTGTTTCTCAGGTCAATGTTTTTTTGGGGGAAGGACATATGCTCAATTGATAACTCATTTAGGAAATCATTACATAAGAATAAATGAATAATATGATAAAAAAATAAAATTCAACCCAAAAACATAAAAACGCCTCAAATATAGTAAGAATAGTATGTATAAAAAATGATTAAAAATGTACTCCTTCCGTCCCATATTAAGTGTCCACAATGAAATCTTTGGATGTCCCAAATTAAGTGTCCATATTCTATTTCAACCAATGAGATGAGACTTTAGTGGGTAAAAATGATATTTGATTGGTGGAGAGTATAGTTAGTGGAATTTTCTTTAATGCATGATATGCGGACACTTCATAAAAATGGACGAGGAGTAATTTTTAACAAAACATGTTTTTACGCAAATAAACTACTACCAAATACACCAAATAAACTACGTCATCCAAATTAACAAAAAAAATAAACGCCCCGCAGCAACGCGCGGGCAATTATACTTGTTTCTTATAAATGTAGAAAGTAATTTATTTTTTATTTATTTTAATTTATTTTTTAATTCAAGGACCAAAAACACAAAATAGACTTCACCAAAGGACTAAACACAGAAGCTCCCAATACTTGACAGTCACCAACACGCAACTCTATAAATAATCACATTCTCACAATCAACCCTAACCAACAAGCAAGCAATGGATTCCGACGTAGCGATGGTTGACACGTCAGCATCTTCCTCCTCATCATCATCAAAGAAAGGAGGAAAACGATTCGAGATCAAAAAGTGGAACGCCGTTTCTCTTTGGGCCTGGGGTTAGTTTTCAAACTTTATAAATTTTATTTTATAAAATTTAAATAATGATGATGACGTCACTCTAACTGAATTTGATGTATGCAGATATTGTGGTTGATAACTGTGCGATTTGTAGGAATCACATCATGGATCTCTGTTAGTATTTTTTATTTATTTTTTAATTTTTAATTATTTTTTTAATTTTAATATTTGGAAGTTGATTTGGTTAGGTATCGAGTGTCAGGCGAATCAGGCGAGTGCTACTAGCGAGGAGTGTACCGTCGCCTGGGGTACGTTTTCGCTTCCAGTTAGCTACTCTCTTATTTTAATTGTGATGTTTGTTGTAGTGTCGTAGGTAAGTTAGTTTTTAGAGATTGTGTATAGGTGTTAGTATCTAGCTGTCGTTACTAGTGCTCTGGACGGATTCTATTAGCCTTAGTGTTGTAGTGTCGGTTTTTTTGTGATATTAGGTAGGATTTTTGTTGCCTGTAGCTAAGTTAGTTTTCAGTTTTGAGCCCTAATTGTTACGTTACGTATTGAATATATTCGATTTTAGGTAGGATTGTTGTTGCCTGTAGTTAAGTTAGTTAGCATTAGTTGTAGAGTTGTAGTTGTAACAAGTCTCTGCGTGCTTGGTGTATAATTTGCGATTCCCTGTGGTTGTTGCTATAGATAAGTTAGTTTGTGGAGATTGTATATCGTGTCTAGATTTTAGTAATTAGTTAGGGTAGATTTCGGCAGGATTGTTGTTTCCCTGTAGATATGTTAGTTTGTACAGATTTAGTGCTACTAGTGAGGAGTGTACCGTTGCTTGGGGTAGGTTAACGGTAATTCGCTACTTTCGTATTTTAATTATTCGCTACCAGTGAATTGTGTTATAAATATTGAGTATACCGTTGATTGTGTATAGGTTTTATTATCTAGCTGTCATAGCCTTAGTTACTTAGTTTCTCTATAGTGCTCAGGACGGATTCTATAGTGCTCAGGACGTTAGTATCTAGTGCCTTAATTGTTACTTGCTTAGTTTGTTTATAGTAGTTCTATTAGCGGATAGGGTTTGAGTTAACAAGAGGTTGTTGATAAAATTGTGTTATAAATATTGTTCTAGTGTCGTGATGTAGTTAAGTTAGTTTGCAGAGACTGAGTTTATGTATGAACATGTTACTTAGCGTTAATTGTAGTTGTAATAAGTTTGTGTGCTTGATTGCATTATTTTATGATTGTGTATAGGTGTTAGTAGCCTTAGTGTCGTTAGTTACTTAGTTTCTCTCAAGACAGATTCTATTAGGAGATACTTTGTCTATAGTATATCGTTGATGAATTGTGTTATAAAAGTGTCGTGATGTAAGGTAGGATTGTTGTTGCCTATAGCTAAGTTAGTTTTCAGTTTTGAGCCCTAATATTTGTGAGTTGTTCCCTTACGGATTGTATATATTCGATGTTAGGTAGGATTGTTGTTTCCTGTAGTTAAGTTAGCTAGCGTTAATTGTAGTTATAGATAAGTTCGTTAGGTAAGATTGTGATTTCCTGTGATTGTTGCTGTAGGTAAGTTAGTTTGCGGCGATTGAGTTTATGGATGATTGTATACCGTGTTTAGATTTTAGTAATTAGTTATGGTATGGTTGTTGTTTACCTGTACAATGTTAGTTTGTAGAGATCGAGTATGTAGTTGACCCATGTATAGGTGTTAGTATCAAGGCGTGGTAGCCTGATTGTTAGTGTCGTACATGATGGTTACTATTAGTGGATGGGTTTTGAGTTAACAAGAGGTCGTCGATGAAGCACTAGTTGTTGTATGCGTGATTGGTTAGCGGTAAGGAGGTGAGAGTTTATAAGTGATTTGTTGATACAAGTGTGAGCAGCACCTACCCTGCTTCGTAGGCATTATTGTTTACAACTTGCTATCGTTGTTGCGTGTAGTTAAGCTTGATAATGGTGATTGAGTTCTATGGATGATTGTTAGTCGAGTTTATGATCTTATGTATGATTGCCGGTTGCGTTTTAGATTACCTGAGTTGTGCTAGGGATAATAGTTATTGCTGTATTTTTGGTTTGTTCTGATGTAACTTAAGGATTGTCGTGGATGATTTGCTAGATTGTCTTGCAATTTGTCATGGTTGTTGGCTTGTTGCTAGAAAATAAGCTAGTTTGCGGAAACTGAGTTTATGTATGAACGTTAGTCGTGTTTAGTTTTTCAGTGGTTAGTTGTGGTAGCCTGATAGTTAGTGTCCTGGTACTGGTTTTGTGAGGATGGTTTCTATAGGATAGGATTTGGTGGATGGAACTACTAAGCACTGATGATGTAACAAGTCTCTTTGTGGTTGATAGCCTAATGTTAAGGAGATGAAAATTCACAAGTAAGGTGTCCGTAACAAGAGTTGTTGTTTGGTGTTTCCAAGGTATAACAACAATTTTTCTGATTTTCTTACACGAATACTATTATTTTGTTAGCACCATTTGAATGGAATGCAATAGATTACAATCATTCTCCTTTACATACCCCGGCATTTGCAGAGAGCCACATTTTATGAACATACACTATTTATTGTGATTTGACAACCAAGAGTTTAATTTTGTGTCTCACTCCATAAGGCTCATACTGCTGGTAACTATTCCAAACAGCCATGGTTGAAAAGAAGCATGTTTCATTCTCCATCTTCTATTTGCATTGTTATTGCATATTTGTGTTTTAGGGTATTAGGAAATTATAGATTTGGTCATGCATATGTAATTGTGCCAACATACTAGAATGTGTAGGATATGAGATTATCGCCAATGCATAACATGCTCCGACGGGATTTGGTATATGTTATTGTTTGTATATGAGCACGTCTTGTTAAACATTCATACCTGATAGTCAGCTGAGTAAATGGATTTTCCATCACTGCCCTCACTTTTATGACCAATTCGCGATTTGGATATTCAGCTGTTGACAGTTATATGGTCAAGTGATTAGCTTTTTTGACTGTACAAAATGTTGATCCAATACGGGCAGCTTTTGGTGCGGGTCTGGTTGCACCGTCAGGGAACATTATCTAATGAATTCAAAATTAATTTTATACAATTATTTAGCGTGCCATTTATGATCACAAAACTCATCATTTTAGTAATGATAGGAAAAAATTAAAAAAAGTTGATTTAATACGACACTCTGCCAGCTTGGTTGAGTTTTGTGCGCCTTTAAGCTGATAATTCATTTATCATTGTGTGGCCTGGTAGAAGGAAAACAGTACCCAAATTGACTTATTCATAAGTAAACATCGCTCTGAATTACCACCGCTAATCCTAGTAGTATACTGACAAAACTTGCATGACACAATCTGTGCACCTCCTCTGCTCAAATTTCTTGCTGTACTTTACACACACTTTCGGTTATTGTCCGGACATCAGCTTATTCATTGGCAGGGGTTTGCATCCATGCTTGGTTGCGTATGCCACTCTTTAGTGCATCTGTTCTCAGTGTAAATTATTATTAGGTCCGTTGGCCAGTCCATGAATCTTTATTAATGATTAATGTTACACTCTCACAGGTGTCTGCAACCATGCGTTCCATTTCCATTGCATTAGCCGCTGGTTGAAAACACGTCAAGTTTGCCCTCTAGGTACATAACTACTCTTTAATCATCGTGCTTCCTTTATAGTTATCTTTGAAACCTGGTGTTAACTGGTTGCGCCTTCTGTTTCTGCAGATAACAGTGAATGGGAGTTCCAGAAGTACGGCCACTAAAGAATGGTACAATTGTGGAGCAGCATGGGAGACGTTTGTTGATTTTTCTGCACTCTTGGGCTGTCGTTCTTAGGTTTTGAAAATTAATGCCGAAAGATTGTGGGATTTTGTGTGTTCTCATATTTGTACTGAAACATCATGGAGTCGGGCATTGATTGTGTTGATGAATATGAAAGTATATTTTCTGCAGAGATTAGTAAATACACTTCTCGTTTCATGTTTGGTTGAAATACGTTGCGTTCACATAAAACGTCATATTATTGAATGCTCTCTTAGATTAATGTTATTATACAATGAACTAAAATCTGCTAGCAACAAATAAATAACAATCTACAGGCGTTTTTCGGTGTTCATATCATATTATCATGCATTTAAAAGCATGAGCATGGGTTACAGCAGCAACAAATCGAACATTTAGGACACGACGGATTGCAGCTGCAACGACATGAAATCTCGGGACATTTGCAGCATCCTGAGGTACATGTTTTCCCTTGGTTGTCACTGCAACAGCAGTCTTTCGGCGACGGACAGCATGAACAACATACGTTTGTGTTGCAACAGCAACAGCATAACATCGAACCAATCTTTCTCCTGTAAAAACCAGAAATTAGGATAGACGGCAGGATTTTTGGTAATTGAATCATGCATTGTGCTAAAAAGATTGTACAAAAGTCTACCGAAAATTCTTCCAGAAGCCTCTTGATTTACCATGTGGCTTATTTCTGCTCCAAAAAAAGACTGAAATCAGTTAATTACTTAAATCCTGAAAGTGGATAAATCTAGGTCGAAGAAATCATACAGTGCTACTAGCGGATCTGGTGTAGCTTCCACATAATCGCCAAGCCTGTACGCAAATATGGTTTGTCAACAGAAGTGGAAATAATACACTATTTAGTTAAAGCAAGAGTAAAGATTGGCATACTCTTTGCAGCATCTTGATGCAAGTTCAAGCTCTGCAAGTGATTTAATCTCATCCTGTTAACAATGTTACCCTCGGTTAAGCGAGTCATTATCAAGCATTAGCTAACAAAATAAACCTTAGAGCAAATTGCAATAAAACTATAATTTATGGGGGCATTTTGGTTTATACTAATTTAAAGATCTTATGCTCATTAGCTTGAAAAACTCAATAAAGGCTTATTTAAAACAGCTTATTTGCGCCAAATAAGCTGTATTTTGGGAATGCAATCAACTAATAAGGTGTTTAAACAAGCTTACACATGTGTTTTAAGCATTAAACAAGTTGATTACCCAAACTAATAAGCAACTAATTTCAAATCCACTAACAAATGCTCAAATAAACATTACAACAAACCTGAAGTAGTCCAATCTCTCGTTCGAGAACCTGAACCTTAGCAATCTGACGACGTTTACCATACAAATCAA
This sequence comes from Chrysanthemum makinoi, assembly GCA_910596185.1. Classification (NCBI taxonomy): domain Eukaryota; kingdom Viridiplantae; phylum Streptophyta; class Magnoliopsida; order Asterales; family Asteraceae; genus Chrysanthemum; species Chrysanthemum makinoi. The sequence continues at coordinate 323,761,316 of OU343220.1, read as the reverse complement.
CAAAAACAAAAGAAGAAGAAGAATTAGGAGACAATGAAACAGGTGACATTGAAGATGAATATGACTCATTTGAAGTACTTCCATCCATCACTTCACTAACTCAAAATAATGTTTGGCGAAACTAGCTGTATGCAGCCGAAGCTGATTCTACTCTACCTAGCTAGCTACTACTACTAAAACAACGTTAGTTAGTTAAAATATAAATGCAAAGTGAAAGGTGGTAGTGAATCTATGTCAGAAAACTTAAAATAAAAATTGATGATGAGACGTATGAGAGGAGCATGTGGTGTGATGCTTTGATGGTCAGAGAGTATTGTCACGTGTGTACTTCTTGTCTTGTTTGTCCATCTTTGTCTATTTTGTACTTTACTTTTATTGTTTTCTTGTACTATGTGTATAAGAGTGCACTGGCTTAATCATTTGGCTTTTGAAAACATTGCTTTTCTTTTACATTCTTGTTTTTTTCATAATTTACTTTCAAATTTCCAATCAACTTTGATAAGATATATTAATTGAGTCTTTCCCTAAAATCAGGTTTTTAATTTACGAGAAATGATTGAAAGACCTAAAAGTTATGTCTAATTTTGTGCTTAAATATGTTTGACAATAATTTATTGGTTGTATTAATCGGACCCACTCCTTCACAATTCAATCAAGTAATGACACATAAGTTAGTCATAAAATTAGTCATGCCTTTTAGGTCTCCCAATCAAGTTACGGTTTAACCAATAGTTCAATTAAGTTTTTCGCTCAAAACCGGCCTGGTCAACCTAGGTTTTAAAACAATTTTTATAGGTCCCGAGTCTTATCTTGTGGCCTAGGAGCATAGGATAAAAAGTCAAAAAAAACTTAAAGACCCACAAAAAATAAAACTTTTATAGGACACTAAGTGACTCTAAGACACAAGATAAAAAAAACCATATTAATTCCTTCTTAACATAGAGTAGTGGACTAAAAGTATAATTACACTACAGTGCACGATAGAGTGCACTTATAACATGCTATAAGGTCATTTGTTCCCATATGACGCTGCTATACTTGTTATAGCTGCATCAGAGATCTCGTGTTATAAGGTCATAGTTAACTTACTTTCTAATTTTAATCAACATTGATTAGATATATTGATTCCTTCTAAATGTAGAGTAGTTGACCACAATTACATTATACAAGTTTTTAATTGAATCGGAAAGTTGTTCGATTAATCTATCGTTTTCGGCTTGTAAAGTGTTACATGTTTCTTTGTAAAAACATTGAAAATCGACAAAGTTGAGCAGCTTACACATTGATAATATATGGAAGACGATATGGAGCTCATCCTTTCAAAAGACTCAGCTCGTTACCTTACTAAAAAGAGTGTTCGTTCATACTGAAAAAACGTAATTATTTTTTGCGCAAATTTCGTTCTTATAAGAAGAAACCTTAGCTACTTGGCCAAGGATTTACACCAAAGTTATAGCCCAGAAGGGTCCAACTTGATACTCGATTGAAGATTTTTGAAGGGAATTGATATTCACACCACACTTTTTGATTAATACACCACAAACTGTGCATTACAGTTTGTACTGTACAATACTGTAATGCACAGTTTGTGGTGTATTAATCAAAAAGTGTGGTATTAGTATGACCTCCCATTTTTGAAGGATCTCAAAGTCCACACCAAAGTTATAGTGTAGCCTTTAGGTACTTTATATCATGTAAATTTGTTTCATTTCATTTACACTTCTAAGTTGAATAACATGTAGAATGATTAAGGCATAAGTGCATAACAGTTATCTTTGCTTTCATCAAATTTATCACATTCTCGGATTAATGACGACCGATTAAATTTGGCCGTCGCGCACGTTTGGCAGATTTTAGTTTCTAGCAAATTGAAAATAGCATATCAGCAAGACTTTAGGTGTAAACGAGCCATAGATACTCAAACCTAGCGTGTGCCATTGCCAAAATGAAAGTAAGCAGATTATTCATAAGAGTATTGGTGCATTCGTTTGATTTTCACAAGTCATCAAGTGAATGGTCATATATTTTCTCTTCTTATAACCGCATCAATAAATGATCAAATATTCATTGTAACTTGCAGATTTGAGTACTTAGCAGACCCGTATATGAGGGTGTGTGAGGTGTATTACCACACAGAGCCTCTCAAATAGGCTTCAAAATATATAACTCTTTTTATAATCGTGGCGTCAAAATCATTTTCAACGTCAAAATCATTTTCAACATCAAAATGTTGACGATACATGAAATTTTGTACTAAATACTTGTTAAACTACATTTCAAGTGGACAACAATGAAAAAAAGTCATACAAATTAAAACTAATCGTTACGATATATTTTTAATCGTCATATTTAGTTTCATATAAACGGTTTTGCACAGAGTTTCCGTTAGCCCAACTACGACACTACTAATAACTAGTTGCTACTTGTTAGAAATTGGGTTAGGGTGTGACGATAATCTTGAGTAATCTTCTTAAATTATGTATGTGCACTTTCCGAATAAAGTATTTCGATCTTTTAATGTCTGAGTATCACGAAATCCTTATTAGAATATATTAAGAAGAACACTAAGTTTCTAAGCACAAGAAAACTAAGCAAAAAAAAGAGATTGTGTTAAGTTTTTCGTATGTTCAAATGAGACCGTCTGTTATAAACAATTAGAAGTTAGCAGTTATAAGGCGGTTAAAAACAGTTGGTTCCCAACAGTTATGATTGTTGGCCAAAAGTTATATCGGTTGGGTTTTGGTGGAAAAACAAGTGACATATATGAAGCACCAAATATACCGTTTGGCAACAAGGGGCCTTGAACCGAACGTTTTTATCGCGGTGAATACGTATTAGCTCAAACAAGTGTGACACCACACATATCTAGTAGATCATAATGACCTAAAATAGTTGATTACACTAAAATACAAAAGCCCAATCATGTTTGTCATTTATCATTAAAAGGTAGTTGAGGGTAGGGGTGTTCATCGGTTCGGTTATCGGGTTATTCGGTTTATTCGGTTCGGTTAGTTCGGTTAATTTTTTTTTCTGGGTATAACCGAAAACCGAACCGAAATTAAATTTGATTCAACCGAACCGAAAACCGAACCGAAAACAAAACGAACCCCTATAACCGAAACGAACGAATAACGAATTACATAATTGTAATTATTTTTTATTTGATTATATATATTTTTAGCACAAAATATTTTTTTCAAGCTTAAATCATGCTATATTTATATTTATACTAAAAAAGAGTTTTAGTGATTTTTTTTCATATATATACATAGAAAAAATATATATTATGAATTCGGTTTTGGTTCATTATAAAACCATATCCAACCCGATAACCAAATATTTAGTTCGGTTTGGTTGGTTTTAAGCAATTGTTCGGTCACAAATCGTTATTATTCGGTTTGGTTCGGTTTTAGGTTTTGATTCTTGTGGATACTCAATGAACACCCTAGTTGAGGAACTCGAAATGGGCTCACAGAATTGACAAAACCAAAATAGAAAAGCCCAATCAATAAACATACATGATACAACATTTAAAAAGTCAAATAAAAGCTATACTCTTTCATATTGGCTCATGTTCACATGTATTTTGATCCGATCATCCATGATCCATCTATATTCAAACTGTGCCTAATTAACAAATTATTGGTTTTAACTATGATGTAAATAGATCAGATAAAATTGTATATATATCGATAAAAATTTTATTTTTCATCATTGATGTTCATATTAGCATATGCATATGCGTTTTATCCGATCATCCATCTACATTCATATCAATTAGATAAAATAAAACGGCTAAGTTGAGTGATTAAGTGGACTTCATTAAATATAAAATTTTCATTGCTTGTTAGACCGGGCGTAATGATGAGCACGCATGGCCGCAGTCACCACTATCACATCAGCGCTAACTAACTACAACCTTCTTCATAACAAATTTGATGTAATAAGAAGACCGTGATCATCACGAAAACCATTTAATAAAAACACCCACAAACACAAACATACTCACACGCCTCAATCGAATATATGGCCAAGTCCTTGGAAAAACCAAATGTGGACACGTCTTAAATGCGGGGTGTTATGAGGAACGCTTCTGAAATGTGGGGTGACCTTCTTCAACGACCATCCATTACGGATGGTCTTAAACATAATGATTTCTATAACAATGCAACACTAAGATATAATAAATGATACTTAATTAGCTATTATAACTTGATACTATACTTATTGGTGTATAATCCATGTGTTTACCCTAACTTTTGATCAACTATCCTATAGAAAAGGGTATGAGCATTAACTAATTTTGGTTAAACCGATGATATCGTTATGTTAAACCGATGTACACTTGTATCAAAATTAACGAACCAACATTTTGATATACTGATATCGTTATGTTAAACCTATGATATTCCTTGTGAGGTGGACAATGCCTGGTGCCAAAAGACATCCGTGGTTAGGGTGTTCCCGCCAATCTACACCTTTAGTGGAATCATATCACACAAAAGAAAAATGCCCCTAATACTAAAAGTAACCAAACATGACGATTTGTACATATACCAAATTTAACGTGTACCAAAAAGTCTATTTAAAAGTGAACAAGATGAGGTTCTAGTGGGGTTAAGTACAACCTTGTTCCCTGGAATCTGAATAGCGAATTTAACGTGGCATTGTGTAGACCATAACCGAAAACGGGTTCGGTGGCTCGATGGAGTTTAGGTTCACACAACCTAACCCATGGCTAATATTTTACCAAAAAACATGGTACATATTGATGGGCCATGATGTTCTTCTATCTAGCTAGCCCACATGTTTAACAATCTCATGTCCTCTCATTTAATCATTTGTACACCAAGTCAATAAATAGTAATCATCATAGCTCCAAATCAAAATAGTAATGTGATAGTTAAGTGTTCAATTATTTGTTAGGAAAAAGACAATCAAATATGTGTTTAGTCAAAAGAATATATATATGTGCTTTACTTCTTACAAATGATAGATATGGCCAATGTTTTCAAACACGGGTCGACTTGGCCGGTTCAACCGGTCGGATCGGTGTTCGGACACAAAAATGGGTTAAAAAACCCGGGTTTCTGAAACCGGGTTAACCGGTTATATCCGTCGGGTTTTGAGTGACCCGGGTCTTAAAACCCGGAAGGGTTTGATTATTCCAATTTTTTTAAATAAAAATCGGGTTGACCCGGCGGTTGAACCGGTTGACCCGGTCGAAGAAAAAAAATAATAAATAGAAAACCATGTTGACCCGACGGTCGAACCGGTTAACCGGTCGAACCAGTGCCCGATGACTCGACCGGGTCGATTAAAAACCCGGTATTTGAAACATTGGATACGGCTAAGCCTGATGTAGGTTATGATCCATTAAGGTTAGATTATCACATCTAATATGTTAACTACATTATAATATATTTAGGCAAAGGAAGTATTAAAAAAAAATAAGCTTACACACTTAATATAATAAAAAGGCTTAAAATTCAATACATCTCATTATTTAAAATTAAATGAACACATTTTTCAAATCATTTACAGCCCATTATTAAAAACATGTAACCGCTAAAAATCATTATTATTTGTAATGATTATTAAACACATATAACCGCATCTACTATATAAATGCACACAAACCATATCATATCTCTCACACATATCTAAAATATCAGCAATAAGGCCGAACGTACCCGCCACAATAAAATTTAGTCACAGGGTATACGCCGCGATTATCTTGAATACTTGCACTAGTGTATTATAAATGGTTGATAAATAAATATAACAACTGACGGGATTTCATTGTCTAACATAGTATCATGAGCGAGAATGATCGAGAGACCTAGCGGGGTTAGACAATGAAACCCTATCAGATGTTATGTTTATTAATCAACCATTTATAATGCATATTACAGGTATGCTTGGTAAAATTATTTGTAAACTGATAGCTGTAAACTGATATCTGGTAACTTTAAGCTAATAACCGAAAGATGTCGATGATGGCTACAAGCTGTTGCTTTTTTGTTTTATATTAGTGTTTGATAAGATAACTGTAGATGTAATATAATATGTAAAACAACAATTTCATAATTTGAAACAAATAAAAATTCATTAATCATCGATGTTATGCGTTTCATATTGATAGGAGTCATTAGGTGTTGGATTCATAGTCACTAATATCATGAATTCATTTAGTAGTAGTAATTTGGATGATGCCGAAACTTTCTATAATTAAAGATGTTGCAAGTAATTCTCTAACTTGTAGTTTAAGATAAAATAAACCAATAATCAAGTTAATAGTCTATTAAAACAACAATTTCCGAATAAGACGATTAACCATACATGAACGGAATATGTAATTATCCTAGTATAGTATGAGTAAGGATCAAATGAGCAATAAAACTAAAATGAGAAGGGTGAGAAAAACAATAAAACTATAATGCATTTTGGACATTTTCCTAAATAACAAGGCTTAAAATTCAGACTTTGTAACTTACTTATTATGAAAATATAATGTCTCTTGCTAAATTAATACATACACATGTTAGCTTAAAAGTTAAGCCAATACTTGTAACATTAGTTTTTTTTAAAAGTACTTGTAACATTAGTAGTCATTGAATACAAAATTTAAAGTCCCTCCAATATTTTTAAAGCTCACTTTTATGACTTTAAAAGTCATGTATTGTAACTTTACCCCATTTTTAGGCCCTTTAACAGTACCTTAAATGTATTGATTAGTATAAAACGGGTATAAAACACTGCAAATAAAAACACACACAAAGACCATCATATATCACTCTACCAACGTAAATTGCCACTCTTTATGCTTAAATAGCAACCCGGTACCTTGACAAAATTTGCATACTTATTCTTATTAATGTGGGCATCATACCTTGACATGGTCTAGGTGGCCTTATTTCGCCAAAACTTTGAGTATAATCGAAAACATTAACGACGCAAAAAATTAGTTTCGGGAATAACTGCCTTACCTTGGCGAGATACTTGCTAGCAATTCTTTACTATAGATGAATAGCATAAATGAAATCCTGATTCAACTCAACGTCTGGGAAAAGTTGACATGTTATATAAGTGGAGGATAATTAAGTAATTTCAACTTTTAATAGCTCTAAAATTTATAAAACGTCTCATTTAGTAGCCGTTTGTTTTGGAGCTAGATGTTTGAATTAAAAGCTTGAAGCATGTGTTAACAAATAAAGATTTAAATTGAACGAGATTTTTTTTTTCATAAATAAAATGCTCACAATTCTAAAAAGCTTCAAAACAACTCAAACCAAAAGGCCTTACATGTGATAACCTAATCCTAATGGACCCTTACCCCCATATCGAGCTTGGATCATATCAATCATTTAATACTCACTTGTAAAATGGATTTTGTTTTGTAAATGTTTTTTTTGTTGTTCTTCAAAATTTTGTGTCAAACTCCATTCTTTTTTATTAAATGACAATTTTCCATCCTTCAGTAATTTGATCCGTCGTAGTAGGCTGGACCAACATCCAACCGAGAGAGGGCAGTATTTAGAAGCAACAAGTTGGGAAACCAAGATTATGCTTGGCATTTTCTTATCTTCTTCTCGTCCTAAGAGTAGGAGCACGAAAAGAAGGATTAGCATTTTGGACCATAAACCACCGCGCCTTCCCTCGTTGGAGCTCATGGGGCTGGAAAAAGGCTTTAGCGACAGGAGGCCACTAGTTACAAAGCTTCAATAAGGTATCGAGAGGGCTATCACAGTCACGTGCGAAGTAATTAGCCCTATTTGTAAACTAGCTCTATTCCTATTTAAGGAGTGAAGGTTACAAATGGCTTTATGAACCGTTCCGTTCGCCCACGCGCAGGCCTCATTCACTTGCTTATCGTAGGGGTTGTAAGCACACAATGCCCCACAACACGGTTCTCAAAGCAGAGGGGGAATGGTGGGCAGCAAGTACCACAAGACCTCACATTACACACATTTATCCGAGCAAGTGTAGTTATTTGATTAAATTTGACGAGAACGAATACTCACGTACGTAAGAAGATCAATCTTTGGTAAGGTCAAACTGTCATAATAGATTAACTAAAAAGATATTCGTCTTAACATCATGGTTCGAATCCAATAATATATATTTGAGAACGACATAACACCAAAAATAATTCGTAAAAGATACTATCATTAGTCATTACAATAAGTAGCTTACTATTATTTTATATAATTGCAACAATTATTGGGCTCGTGACAATTTATATTCCAAAATAACCCAATTATTTGGTTGTTGTTGTCTTAAGGTGGTTTACCAAAGACAAAATAAATGAGACAAGTTTAATTGTCCATAAATATATATGGCAGCTAGTAACTTACCTTGTGTCTACGTTTCATATGGTCTTATTTGGGTAGGAACCTCAAGTCAAATCCAATTATTGTCAAAATATCTGTGCTCATTAACCAGGATGTTTGAAGATTATGTCATTAATCTAGTTACTAGTAGTTATTTCGCAGTTGGATTTGAGATATTAGGATCTTACGATTTTACGATATTACAAAACAAAAATAATCCGCATCCTACGTTGGATCTTAGCAAACTTAAAATCTTATAAGATCCCAACCTTGATCATATGATTTTAAGATCTAATCCGGTCTGATATTACTTTACTCGAACTGCAAACAAAAAAACTACCAAGTTATGAATTATGTTTTATAGAATTTTATAAACAACATGTTAATATTCTTAAACATTCCATATTCATAATTTAACAATTCAATGAATCATTCATATAATTTTGTGTTTATCATATATAATAATTTGTAAATTTGAACAATATTACAAAGACTAATAAGAAAATGACATTATAGTACGATTTTAAGATCCGAGTCTGATCTTATAATTTCGATCTTGCAAAAACAAAAAAGATCGTGAGTAGGATCCTGATCTTGAAAACCTTGCTAATATTAGCTTTATGTTTCTAGTTTATATAGTCAAATTCAATGATTTAGTTTCATAGTTCATTTAGTATAATAACTCATTTTCACAATCGGGTGAAATAGTTGATCGATTTGCTCATATTTTCTTAAGTGATGTCGATTTTTGAGTGTTAAATTCTTTTAATTATGAAATTAATAAATGGTTAACATTATCACATATGTAATATAAGCTTGAAAGAAGAAGAAAAAAAATAGCTAAGTATGTCGATTGATGTGTCGCTTATCGAAAAGTTTGACTTTTAAATAGCTCAAGATTATGAGAAACTATTAATGTGTCGCTTATTGAAAACATCATGCGATACTAAAACATCTCAAACTCTTGTGTTGAAGCAACGTCTAACGTGGACTCAACTTATACACTCTAAAAAAAAGGATTACATGTAGAGGCGTAACTACATGAAGGCCTTGGTGGGCTATTGCTCACCCAATAAAAATTGCAATAGTATATGTTAGTTGGAAAATGATTGAGATAACTAATTCATGTGACTAATTTCATGCCTAATCTATTCATTTAGTGACATATATATTCAACATTATTCCACTTCTAACATTTACATTGATTTGCGGTGTTCCAAAATCCTTGTTAGGCATCAAATTAGTCAAATGAATTAGTCATGTCAATCACTACTCATGTTAGTTTGCCCATTAAATGTAAAAATTAACCAGTAGTGAGATTTAACTTTTAAGTCTACCAAAAAATAACCATTCAACACTACTATTGTTTTGTGCTATATCTCGGCTTACCCATAAGTAAAATCCTGGCTACGCTACTGGTTACATGGTTTTGCTCAAGGAATGAGATTAATCACCATCATTGAAAGGCCTAAAAGGTCAAAAAAATTGAGCCTTTGATGGTTACGCAAACATACACACATACTTACAAACAAATATATATAAAATCGGAGGCCCTTAAATTTTGAAGGCATAAAACTCTAGCTTTAGTTGACTTACCTTTGATCCACTCCAGATTAAAAGATGAATTGTTTTAACTATTAATTGGTTGAATATTGATTAGATGCATTTTAGTGTTTAAAAAAAGTAAAAAAATAAAAATAAAAGTTTATTCATGTTCAAGTTACTTGGGTAAAGCAAGTCTTAACCCATTTCTGGCCACCCCGAGATATTTTTGCAATTTGAAATAAATAAATAAATTATTAAAACTTGATATCGGGTCAAACATTTAGGATCCAACTCAATTTTAGTAGTATTAACTACTCTATTAAGGAACTATATTAATTAACTTGCTTTGTTCAAAAAAAATATATATATATATATATTAAGGGTTTTGTTAAAAACAATCATATGGGTTGTATATAAGCCTTCTAAAAATATATAATTAACATTTAATAAACATTTAATGAACTCTAAATATTCCATAGTTAACATCAGTTACCTTGTTTATAATTATTAAAAGTATATAATTATGGACTATTTGACTTCATTAATTATAATTTTCATAAGTTTGGAAGGCTTACACACAACCCATAGGGTTGTTTTTAACAAAACCCATTATATTAATTAACTTGTTTATAGTTCTTGACTTAAATAGTGTATCCTAACTAGTTATTCCTACTAATAATCAAAGGAAATTGATATTACTTGCATATTTTGATCTTTGCCTGGCCATCGTTTATGCATTCTTATTGTTATGCGGTCAGATACGATTGTCATAAATAGTGGTGCAAGCATCAAAATATGTGATGTAAGTATCCCATAATCAAAGTATCGAATCAATAGGACTAGCCTTGAATGGTCCTAGACCCATCTTTATTTATTTGAATCTTTATCTCTTTGCTTCTTTTCATGAAAAATGTTTACAAAAAGCAAATTTAGTAAAGTGTACTGTATCTTTCAATATAGTTATCCAAAAGTATAGATTTCACAAGATGTTTTAGTCATGAACAAATTAAAGTAAAATGTCGTTAGTTCACGTGTATACTGTATAGAATCGTACTCTTTCAGTTACATTCTTTAAATAACTTTATCATACATACATCAAGTTGTATATGTCTCTAAAGTTATCATACATAATAATTTATTGTTACTCCTTTGTATAAATTTGTGAGTAGGATGAAAAAAACCCAAACCCGATGAGAAAACCCATAACTTGAAAATTTTAGAGCGGAGCAAGGCATGTTTATCGGGTTAAAGGACGGGTTTCGGAGCATTAACTAAGGATTTTTATCGGGTTCAATTCAGGGCGGGGTCGGGGCACAACATCCCCAACCTAACCCACCCCGAACATATATATACATATAGATCTATTATATTTTTATATTATTATGTTAATATTTACGTAAAAAACATGATTCTTGAATTTTTGTAGTTTTGTATCTTTGCAAGATCGCAAAGTGTGATTAAAAAAACTTCTTTGGTTTCATACTTTTTTTAAAAAAAGCTTTGATATTTAAAAGGATAGTTTATCATTATTTATATTAATTTTGTTGAAAACTTATTAAGGTTAGTACATAATATGGTACATATTTGTGGGTTCTTATTTTTCACATTATTGCATATAACAATTATATTGCTAAAATATGGTGAAAAGTAAAACTAATAATAAAAGGACGTGTATCTGGTGAAACATAGCGCCTGAAAAGGTGCCCGGATAAGATTCCCAACGAGAATCGAAGCGGGGTTAAAGAAATATCTCACCCTAATGAGGTTAGCTGACCCGCCCCTAACCTGCCCCATTAGAGCAATGGGTATGGTGCTAAGCAAAGGGATGTTAACCTTTAACATTTTCAAGTTAAGCCATGTTAATCATACCGTGTGTGGTGTTAAGGGGGTGTTAACATGCCCATGTTAACATCTTAACGTCACGTTAAATGAAGGGTTATTTTTGTAAATTGTTGATAAGTTAAGGTTTAACGTTGGTAATTTATGATAAGAGGTTTTTTTTTCTTAAGTTAAGATAAAATGTAAAAGCTGATGTGGCGCTGACGTGACAAGTGTTAAACCTTAACACAAGGTTACCACACCTTGTGCTGTTACCATTCCTATTCATGAGTGGGTGACATAAGGCTGCTTACAATAGTTCGATCGAGGCTTGCCTCGATTGAGTGAAGGATCGATCGTCCTTGATGTGGCGAATCGATCGGCACTGAAGTTTCTCCCAACTTGGTCACGATCACGATCGAGTATAAAGGTTTTAAAATGTCAAAAAATTTCCGTTATTGCAACGGTTTAAAAAAAATTAACCTATATAAATACACAATACAAACACACTTCAATCCACAAATCTATTTCACACAATGTTGATCCCAGTTGAGCAAACGATCCTTATAGAAACTGACTTAATAATAACTTGTTAAATATTACGCGGAATTTAATATTCAACCTCAAGAAGAAGAACAATAACAATAACTCTTAAACACCTCAATTATATTAATAACGAACACTCTAACCAGTATTAGGGTTTTACAACCTTGAAGTGTATCGACCTTAGATATAAAACACACGTATATCTAATCTAACCTAGGACCTTCTTTTATAGGCTAAGAAGTCCTTTACATAATACAATACATAACCTACAAGATAAATATCTTTTCCATATTTATCTAATACAAAATATTAAACCGACTAAACAAAACTAGCAGTGTTTACATTACAATAGCAGTGGTTTCACTTTACTACTAGCCGCGGTTTAACTTCTTGATGGATTCATTCTTCTGCAGTGGTTTATTAACTCGTCCGTGGTTCCAACACTTAGAATAATTCATGATCAGGAACCTAAAACCAACAATCCTCCCCTAAACTTGATACATTCAAATAGAATTCTCAAGTTTCTTTTAAGCTCAAAACATCTGTATTGGAGGATGTATCCAAACACTTAACCAGAAGTCAACACATCTCAATTTACCTTTTCTTTTCGATTTGATGTGTAATCGAGCCTTAGACATATCTGCCTTTCTCTTCAATCTACCTTTAGGTTTAGCCTTAATTGCCAAAGGCCCTTGAATACCAGCAATCTTCTCTATCTTTTGAAACAGTGGATCAATAATGGGGTGTGATTTCTTTGTTCCTCTTGAAGTGAGTTTAGCTTCCAACATTTGTCTTGCCACATTCTTGGACAAAGGATAATCTCTATCAACAAACATGAAAAACCTTTCCTTTGTAGTTTGTACAACATGAATTTTGCAGTATGAATATAACAGCCACTCAAAAACTTCACAGTCATTCCAAAATTCTTCATTGGGATCAGGCTGAAACATATTCTTTAGAGCAGTCTATACAAACTTAGCTAACTCTCCATTTGGACCAAACTTCCCATATCTGAATTCCATTACTTTCCATAACTGTTCCACATCACCCTTAGTCAAACAATCCAGCAGTATACTAAAATTGAAATAAGTAGTTTTACTTCCATCTCCTCTTGTTATTTCAACTACTCCTCTATCCCTTTCAATAACAATCTGCAAATCTTCAATAGGGTGTATAGCTCTAACTGGAATAGGATCAATGGGGATCAGATTCCATAAGATACTTTTCAATTCTTTCACTCTTCTCAACCTCTTCATCAATCTTTTGTCTTTTAGAACTAGATTCCATCTTTGAATCAGCTTGCCTTTTTATCCATTCAGCTTCCTTTTCAGAATCCATAGGATAGATATTCTCATTAACTCTCATACACATCAGATAAAGCTCTTGAATTCTCTCAAATGAACATTTACTTAGATTTTCAAAGACAATGTGTATGCACGAATTGGATAATCTTTATCATAGCATTTCTCATCTCACCTTTTGTAGGAGGTTTCTTTCTTTGAACTTGCTTCTTCTCCTTACTGATCCTCCTTGCCCATTCACCCAAGATTCTAGCTCTTTCATCAATAGATAACAATGCCCATTCTTGAGTAGTATAATCATTCATATGTTATTAGAAGCTTGAAGATAGTTTTGTGTTTCATTCCATTCACTAACCATTTTAAGTAGCCTCCTCTTTCTTCGCTTCTCTTTCTCTATAGTGCTTTTCTTCACTAGCAGTCTTCTTGTATACTCTTCATCATAAGCAATATGTTCTTGTTTATTCTTAAACTTCAAAGTTGGTTCAACAATACCTTTTCCCTTTCCTATGTCTGGTAAAACCACCTTCTTCTTCAAAGGTTCACCAATTGTCAAACTTTTACCTAAGGGTTTAGGTCCAGTTGGTTTAAGAAATAATGGGCGAGTGCAATGATGGGTGTAGGGTTAGATGAGGTTTTGCTTAGATTGATCAATGTACTTGCAACTTCCTTCTCAACTTCTTTTGATTTAGGTGGTGATACATAGGTGGTTGTGACAATTGTAGAAGTGGTTATGATAGCAGTGGGTAAGATTAAAGTGGGAGTGATTATGGTTACCTTATCTGCTAAGCAGTGGTTTCAAGAACATCACCGTGGTTCTTGAACACACTGTTCAATGGTTGTGTCTGCATCACCTCATCTTCTACTACAGTCTTCAAACTTTCAAGAACAGCTTCATTCCCATCTTTATCAGATACCACAAATTGTTCTCCTTGATCTCCACTATCCACATCCTCATCCATATGCACACAAACAGTCTCCCCTAAATTCATGCCTTCACTCCTCCCCTGTTTGGGTACATCCTCCACATTCACAGCTGGAGAGGAGTCCACCTTCATGTTCAACTTTCTCACATTTCTTAAAACAGCAACCCCAAGTCTCCTCACCTTCTCCATCACAAACATTATGTGCTTCAACCTCCGAATCTCTTTACCCTGAAACACAGCCAACTCTTGAAGACTAGAGATTGTGTTCTCCATCTTGGTACATTGAGCCGTCAATTCATTTAAATGTTCAAGAATATCCTCCCACTCACTGTGTTAACGGTCCGAGAGGTGGTTCATTGGAAAAGTCATTATGTACTGTTTAGGATCCGTCAATTCGTATCATGTTCCAAACTATCCTCATCACTTGAGATGTGTTACCTCCGAGAGGTGAATCCTTGGATAAAGTAAACATAGCACGGACCTTGCACGATCATCTATGCACCACAGTGAGCCAGTTGGCTAGGGATTCCTCCACTTGTGTTGAGTTCCAAGAAACTCTCCACATTAGGAAATGCCAAAGGTTGGACCTTAATGATGTTTCCACTGTCCTGACCAGCATCTAAGCATGAATCAGTAGTGGAAGCCTGATGTGTTACGTGTAGTGCAAGTTTTAAAAATTTATAAACACGATTTAACCGTCTAATTCTATTAACACATACGAGCAAGTATACTCGTCCGTGATAGCAAAGTTGGGTAAGTCGAGATCGTCCCAAGGGATTTTGTGTTTGAAATTGTTTTTTATGAAAAGATTCCAACAAGAAAGCTTGTCAAGGCTTCCTCAAATAGTGATGTTTATTGTGAAATTCAATAATAAGAAATATATATACTTGTGTGTAGTCTATAATCAATCACAAATAGTATTCATGAAGGTTTGGTGTAAACTCTTGATGTGATGCACAAATCATAAGCAAATGATCTCCAACCATGGTATATGTTTGTAAAAATCATTCTAAGAACAAAAACATATAGGTAATCCTTTCGGTCCTTATCCTAATGATTATTCTTTAGAAAATCCATTTGTTTGCAACATGTTCTTATTAAATTTGTTCTTACGAATCTTTCGACCCTTTCGTGATGAAAATGTTTCTAGTCTTGTTTTAATAATCAAACATGGTGGTTGTCAATCACCATATCCCCATACTAGTTTGTCACTCAACTTTTTGGAATAAAACACAAGAGAAATCCTTTCGGTCCTTTTTCTTAAAACATGTTTTATCAACAAATCAAACCAAGACTAGTATTTTTCCAACAAACTTATTTAAACAAGATCATATATACATGCATTACATATGAGAACACTAGTATGATTAACTACATCCCAACACACAAGTATATCCCAAAACTACTCCATGATAATAATAACTAAACACAAATCATAACAAAGTAATTCCAATAACTCAAGAGAATAGAAATCCATAACAAAGTTCATTAAATACCTAAACTTTTTGCGATACAAGAATTAGAATTCGTTAGTTGGCAACCACGTGCCTCCAATCACCTAGATTCACCGTACAACTCCAAATTACCAAAACTATGGATGAGAATTGTTCTCTCCTTGCTCCTGGACGTTTTTCAGTAAGAACTAAGCTTTTGGGCTGAATAATATGGTTGGTATTAGTTTTGATGTAAACTAATACACTTTTGGTTGTGTCACACCTAGTAAACTAGGACTAGGCTCATTATATAGCCAAATAAACTTGCTCAACTAGCCAAAAACGTTCCCAACAAGTTAATAGCAAGAAATGATCGGCCTCCAATGATTATGGGAAGTTAAGGCAACAATAAATGCAACTTTGTGTAACTGCAGCTCATGCAACCGGATCGGTTTCGCTGGAAACCGGATCGGTTGCGATTTGACCATTTTCCCAACCGGATCGGTTATGGGTTACGACCGACCGGTTGGATTGTGCCGATTTGACTTTTGTTGACTTTCTTATTTATTCGCTTCATTCTTTCCTCGCTGATGATTTCCTAGGCAAAACTTGATCTTTCCTTGCTGTAAATACTTAGAAATCATTGTACTTCCCACTCATTGAATCCAAAAGCTTCCTTGCTCGACTTCCTTCCTCGAGAATCTTCCAAATGTGCATAAAACTTCGTTTCTTCATCATTCGTGATACCTGGCTACACATACATACACAATACGCATCTTTTGCACTTTTGCAACAGTTATGAGTAAATATAGCCGATTATCATGCACAAAACCAACAATAACGCTACTAAAAACATGTTCATTTTAGGCGTTATCAAAGCCCTTCCAATCATGTCACCTCCACAACTTGTGACAGCCTCATGAACAACACCACTAACACGAGCCTGAGGTAGCTTGATGCCCTTCCTCCTCCTAGTAAACAAAATGGGTTCTACAGTGGTTTGAGGTTGACTATCAGTGAGGTCAGTTGTAGTAGTAGTGGGTTGAGATTCACTAACAGTGGGTTTAAGTGTACTAGCAGTGGTTTCAGGTTCTATGGATTGGGATTCAAGACCTTCATCAAACTCAGGAATAGCAGGCAAATTAATCATATGGGAGAATAATGGAACATCTCTTATGAGAAAATTAGGGTTCTGATGTCTCATATGTGCAAAAACCTTAGGAAGCATATAATGCACCTCATACTCCCTAGTATGCTCAACAGGTTCTTCTATTTTACTTTCCACAATAAGTTGCACAAACCTTGGATATAAGTAATACTTACCCTTCTTCCTAATATTCTGCACAAGTCCTTCATAAATCATTCTAGACCAATTAAACTTCCTCCCCTCAGATAGAAATATGATAGCAGTAGCAATTTTGGAGAGAAAGTCATCAAACCCAGTGGTCTTATTACTCATACGCATCAACAAGGTATGAATCAAAAACTTCCATTGTTGAGAAAACATTCCTTTAAAAAAATTTACCTTATCACCCCTTCTAGTATATCCTAGCCTTTTTAAACCTTCAAAGATTTCAGCATCAGAAAGATTGACTATACCATCAGCATCATCCAACTTCAAAACTCCTCTAATGATTTCCTCATCAACCAAAATCTCATTCTCATCCACAACAGTACTAAAAACATCGACCCCATCTATCTCCTCAAGCTTAGCATTTCCCCATAATTGATGTACATAGGCTTTAAGAATGGTGGGTGCTACAGTTAATGCAAAGTGAATAGGACTGTGAATAAGGAAATCAATCATTTCATGAAAACCTTCGGATCGATTGTTTTTTATCAGATTAGCAACTAGGTTATGGGTTTTGGAGTATTGGTTCGGCATGGTGATTGGTGATGTTAATGATGTGGGATTTGAGAATTAAACAGATGGAAGTGGTTTGGGTTTATGTAAAGTGCCAATTGGAAGTGATTTTAAGATCAATTAAATGATCTGGCAGTGATTTGGGGGAATAAATGCGTTAGCACCAAAGTTACCAAACAGCCCCCAAGTATCCAAGAACAGCAATATGCTAGCAGTGGATTGAAAACCACTAGCAGTGGTTTGAAAGACTCTAGCAGTGGATACAGCATCACACTCTAATCATATGACCAAGATTTACAGCAATCAAATCTGTGCCAAAAATAGTGATATCACACAAAAATATGAAGGATTACAAAAGATTTTTTTTTTTTTTTTTTTTTTTAATTCTAACACTAATCAGCAAAAGCTCCAATGTGTACAACAATCCTTCATACCTGCATATCACAAACATAAGCCAAACACTGAAAAGATGGTTAAGGTTAGCAGTGGTTAGATTGAACAAGAAGTGATTCCATATACTTAGCAGTGGGTAGCCAACAGTGCTAAATCCTAAGTCAATATGGTCAACTCCTAGTCATTAAATCGTTTCCCAAAGTTAGAAGACTTCATTTACTCCTCAACCACTTACGCCTTCCCCACATTAACTTCCTGATTTCAGCTTAACCTCTATTTAAGAACATTAGACTCACATACTTCTAACACACTAACACTTGTCTCTCCTAAAATCTTTCAAAAGCAACTTTACGAAAAATCACCATGAGCCATTCAAACCCAATCAATGTCTCATCAGACAGCTCATTTTCGGATAGCATTTGGGATGATGATGCTTGGAATTATGTTCTTAACAATCCAGGTAAAACAAAGAGAGAGGTGTTTGCAGAGGTTTCATCAAGAAAGAGAAACCATGTGTCTATAAGTACTACTCCTTCATCTGCTGGTCCATCAACACTTCAACCAATGCTACAGGATGCCATCATCAAGGAAGATAGCTCAGACTCCATGTCAAGCTACATTTCACCATATGAAAGCATAGATGATGACACTTCTTCAAGAGTCTTGGTTGTGCCTCCCCTTGCTGTTGTATTCCCAACTGAAGAGCTCCAAGCTCCACCTGCAAGAGCATTGTTAACAGCACCACCACCAGAGGGTCCTTCATCATCCTCACCACCTGTCAGAGAAAAGGTGATTGGGCTTGCATGCCCAAAGGTGTGGAGGGTGATTGATAGGCGTGGGGAACCTAAAGTGATGCCTGAGTGGGCCTTTCTAAGGAAGCCTTAGGTGGTGGGGGAGTAGATGTGAAGCTGAAGTCCTGTGTTGGTTGTTTTAAGCATGTTGTAATGTATTCTCCTGTTTGTAGGCATGGTTGTAACCACTGCATTTAAGAATGCAGTTTATAATATAAGAATAATAGAACCATGTCTTTTCTTTTAAGTCTCTTACATCATCCAAACAGTGATTTACTTTCATATCTCTGCAAAATGGTTAGTGGGAACACACAGAAACAAACAGTGGTTTGAACATAACTAACAGTGGTTAGAACAAAACTAGCAATACTAAGATCACCTAATAACAGTACAATACTTATACAAACTTTTACAAAACAAGTTGAGATTTAGAGATTAATCATTCCAATACTAACTACAAGGTACTGAAACCTTCCCACATCAAAAGCTTTAGTGAGAAGATCAGCCACATTGAAATCAGTATGGATTTTTACCATTTGAATCAACCTTTTCTCATTACAATCTCTAATCAACCCATCCTTCTTCTGACAAAGCTTCTTCAACTCTCTTGGGCTCCTTTTGAGAAAGAAAACAAGCAAACAAGCAATTTTGCATATCTTTATGACTATTTCTTTTGTGAAGTGACCTTGCAAAGAAACCTTGTTCAGGAAAGGTTTTAGTGTTCTGAACCTTGCTTCTTGTTTGAACTGGTGTATTCAAATTTCCAAGTATTTGATCCTTGGGATGAATCTTATGAATCCTTGTGGTAGTGATTGGACTTTCATGAATGACAGTTTCCAAATTAGTAAAATCAGCATTGAAGAAATCATCCATGTCTTCATCATCTGTAGGAGTATCAATCTCTTCCAAGCGGCATATCAGGGATCATGTGGATACTCCTCATCACCAAATAATGGCTTTGCAGTTGGTCCAAAGTAAGTACTATCATCAGTACTTGCAGCCGGGCTTTCACTTGTACTGGCAATGGTAGAAGTTGGCTTAGCAGTGCTTTCATTACACTTAGCCGTGCTTTCATTTGGCTTAGCAGTGCTTTCAGAATGCCTTTTCTTCCTTTCAATTTCTTCTACCGACACTGGGTTATATTTCAACAACTCATCCTTATCTTGATGATGATCAACTTTGCTTCCAGAATTCAAGACATCATCATTAGTTGGACCTTGCTTATCAATGATAGGATAGACAGAACCAGCTTTCCACTTTTCAACCAAATAGAACTCCTTTGGAGAATTAGCTTCCTTATAAATTGTTTCTGCATCAGAATCTTTTGGTGTACTTGCATCAACATTAGTGGAAGTTCCTGCAATGATAGGCTCATAATTCATAGATTTGGTTAGCATATCAATGTTAAACAGCCATTCTGGTCCTTTGGTCTCAACACTAGGAGTCTCTTCACTAAACTTAACATGTAAGTTTTCTTCAACAATCCTAGTCCTCCTATTGTATACTCTAAAGGCTTTACTATTAGAAGAATAGCCTAAAAAGTATCCATCATCAGCTTTTTCTTGAAACTTGCCTACGTAGTCTATGGTATTCAAGATAGTAACAGGACACCCAAAAGGTTTTAGGAATGCAATCATTGGCTTCCTATCATGTAACAGCTCATAGGGGGTCTTGTTATGAGGCTTCACTACCTTACTTCTATTCTGCACTTAACATGCAGTGCCTCCCTCACCCAAAAGGTAGTTAGTAGCTTAGATTCTGACAACATTGTCCTAGCAGCCTCAATTAGTGTCTTATTTTTCCTTTCAGCTACACCATTCTGTTGTGATGTTCTAGCAACACTAAACTGTCTTTCTATACCCTTAGCTACACAGAACTGATTCATCACATCATTCTTAAACTCAGTTCCATTATCACATCTGATTACCTTGACCTTATGGTTTACTAGATTTTCTATCTTAGTAATGAAACTCTTGAGGATCTCACTAGTTTCACTCTTAGCAACCAAAAAGTATACCCAAGAAAATCTACTATAATCATCAGTGATAACTAGGAAATACTGCTTATGGTTCAAACTTTTAACAAAGGTAGGTCCAAATAAGTCCATGTGAAGCATAAACAGTGGTTGTGTGATGGTGTTTACAGTTTTGGACTTACAAGAAGCTCTATGTTGTTTTCCTTTTTGACAAGGCACACAAAGTTCCTTACACTCAAAACCCTTAGAAGGTAACCCTTTCACTAAGTTGCCTTTTACCAGTTTATTGATTGTTTTGTAATTAAGGTGACCTAGCCTTCTATGCCACAATTTTGACTCATCAACTGATGCCTTAGCAAATAAACATGTTAAGGACCTATTAGGAATTACATCTTTAAGATCAAAACAATATATGTTCTCTTTCCTAGGTATCTTAACTGCACAAATTTCTCATTAGGCATCTTAAAATCAGGTGACAACACCACACACTCAGTTTTCCCAAAAAGTACCCATTTTTTTCTTATCACACATATGAGAAACACTGAATAAATTGTACTTTAGTCCCTGTACCAGATAGAGCTTTTCAAAGTCTAATTTCCCTGTTCTGATTGTGCCTCTGCCAAGTATCTTTCCTCCCTTTGGATCATTGCCAAATGCCACATTTCCTCCATCAAAAGCTTCAAAATCCTCCAGGTTGCTCCCATCCCAAGTCATGTGCCAGAGCAACCACTATCAAAAATTCCTTTGTCTTTTAGCTCATCTTATAGATTGCCCTGCACATGAATTTAAACAAGTTAGTTCCTTTTGTGGACCCAAGCCAATACTGACTTGGGTCCGCCCTGTGCATCAACATAATCAAATTTGTTTAGGTCCATTGATGCACAGCTGACATGATGTAAAACCTTGGTCTTAGGCTTCCATTGCCACTAAATGAGGCCTTAACATGATATAAAATGGTTTTCAACCCGTGTCAGTTATCACCTTTGGAATTTTTAAAACTTCTTTTGAATCATGGTGATATTCGCTTAGTAGTGGATAGATTTTGCTTAGCATGGTTACATTTTGCTTAGCGTGGTTTGGAACCCATTTGGGTGCGCAATGATTATAGATTTTGTTTTATCATTCCTCATTAACACTGCTCTGAGAACCATATTTTTGTTAGGATGAGGGATTGTTTTCTTTGAAAAGTTTTGATGATTTACCCTCCTCCAATGATTCCAAACTTGTGGTTGGTTTTTATAACAGTTTCTCTGTAAATGCTCAAAACTACCACATTTAAAACAAGGCTGCTTAACACATTGAAACTCATCTCCTAATCTGTTTGAAATTAGTCCATTGAAGTTTCTCTGATTTCCCCTAGGTATGTATCTTTTCATCTGTTCCCTATGTACCTCCTTGTAGTCTACCACTTTCCTAGAAATTGGTGCTCCAAATCTAGGAATAAGACTGGCTTGTTTAGAATCAACTTTCTTAACATTTTCTATCTTCTCAGACTGTGTTGATTCAGATCTAAATTTCTCAAAATCTGATTCCCAATCTTCAATAGTAGGAGCATCAAATGAGTTATCAGAACCTATCTTAGTTGTTTCAATCTTACTAATCTCTTCTACAGGTTTGTTAAAACTGACTTCACTACTAAATGACAGTTCTTTTGTAGGTGGTGCATGTTTCATTAGAGAGGGTGGTGGCATATTGTTGTATCCAAGACCAGTACTCTCCTTAAATATTTTTTGACCAATTGGCTTATTTACTAAATCAGAAGCATACTGTGTTTTAGCAACCTTAACAACATGTTTTCCTTTTTCTACTAGGGCTTCTTGTTTTACACTCTCTACCTCTTCTAGTTTCTCTTTAAGCACTTTTATTTCTCTATCCCTAAGATCAATTTCACCACTTAGTATGTTTATTTTATCTACATACTCAAACTCACATTTGATACAAAACTTAAGTTTCTCTTCAACACTCTCAAGACCAACTTTATAACCTAAGTTATATAGTGAAAGTCTATCTACTTCTTTTCTCAAACTCTCAATAATAGCTTTTTGAGATTCTAAGTTATCTTGACATGACTTATAAGAACAAGTAGAATTTTTAGAATCATTAGATACCTCAGAATCTGAACCAGAAGATGAAGATGCGTAGGCCATGAGAGCAAATTTATGCTCTTTAGAAGCTTCACTGGCAAGAAAATCAGCATTGGGGCCTTCTTCAATTTGATCACTCCAATCATAATCACCAAGTCCATCTTGAGCAACCAAAGCAGAAGTAGGAACTAGTTCTTCAGTGATCTTCTTGTAACTTTCACCAATCCTCTTGGGAGCTCTACATTCTCTAGCAAAGTGTCCCTTTTCTTGCAGTTGAAACACTCCATCTTGCTCTTGTCAAACCTAGCTCTTTTTTGACCATCATACTTAACTTGCCTACCAGTTCTTCTCCAAAACTTCCTTGCTTGGAGAGTCAACATTGTCATCTGCCATTGAAGATTTATCTCTTCAAGATCATCAGGATCAATTTGATCTAAATCTTGATTCAAAACAGTAACACTGGATGTTAAATCAGCCAAAAAAGCACAAATTGCACCATCACTAACATTATCACTAACAGTGGTATTGTTAGCAATGGCGTGTTATTCCATAGGCAGCATTGATACATCCTGTGAGCTCTTGTGGTTTGTGGAAACAAAAGCAATGTTTTGATTAGTTGAAGATGCACCAGCAATGTTGTTCTCAGACTCATAAACCTTCAAGTTGTTGTAGAG
Organism: Chrysanthemum makinoi; assembly: GCA_910596185.1. NCBI lineage: Eukaryota > Viridiplantae > Streptophyta > Magnoliopsida > Asterales > Asteraceae > Chrysanthemum > Chrysanthemum makinoi. The sequence continues at coordinate 323,737,636 of OU343220.1, read as the reverse complement.
ATTGTCCAGAGTCATCTTTTCAAAGTCATCCTTATTTCTCCACACAACTGTATGCACATCCCATTCAGCTGATAAAGTTATGATGAACTTCAAATTGATATCTTCTTGAGCAACTTTGTAGTCCACCAACTTCAGATGACTGATCAGCTTTTGAAGTCTGTTGTAGGTGCCATCAAGACTTTCTCCACTTAATGCAGTGAAGTACAAATATAATTTCCAAGAACCTTGGTAACGGTTCGCCAATTGTGGAAACTAAAGGGGGGTTGAATAGTTTTACCAATTAAATCTATTTAGATCGACTTATGTCAATCTATTTGGATGTGTGTGTTGGATGTTGATAAACAAACATATAAATGTAAGTAATGAAAAGATAAGAGTAAGAAGCACAAAACCACAACGCAAGTATTTATAGTGGTTCGGCTACAAGGTCACCTTCCTTGCCCTACTCCACTCCCCGAGTCACCTACTCGAGAGTTCGTAATCACTACACCAATCTCCTTATGGCGGAGAAGCCTTCACAACGTCGTCTACTCTTTTTCCGGTACTAGGCTAACCACCGGGTTCTTTCACTCCAAGGTGAACCACACCTACACAACGTCGCCTACCCTTTATAAGGTACTAGGCTAAGTACCTATTTCTTTCACTCCAAGGTGAACTACACCTTCACAACGTCGCCTACCCTTTATTAGGTACTAGGCTAAGCACCTAGTTCCATTGCAATGGAGGAACTACTACCACACTACACCAACGACTAATCCCAAAGGATATCTACTCCTTTACAACATCATCAAGGATATCAATATCCTTGGATCTAATACTAGTCTATCTTGTACATCGAAACACACCATATCGATTGTACATTTAAGGCACTTTTCACTAATGCCTTTGACTAGATCTACAAGACACCTTTCACTAATGTCTTGTGTCTTCACTTCTAAGCACATTTCACTAATGCTTCTTTGTCTTGACTTCTAAGCACCTTTCACTAATGCTTCTTAGTCTTGACTTCTAAGCACCTACCACAAGTGCTTTATCCTATAGACGATAGATACCCTTCACTAATATCTTCGTCTTGACTCTTAAGACATCTTTCACTAATGTCTTCAACACTACACTTCTTTGAAGAAAGAAAGGAATCATCAACAAGAAGACTTCAGTGGCCTTGATGATGAGGAAGCATGGCAACTCATGGACTTGAGCTTGCTTGACTTCAAAGGTGGTGATCTTGCCTTTAAGAGGAACCTAAAAGATCACACAAAAACAAAACTACAAACATAGATCTCTTGGATCTAAGGTTAGTGAGATTTAACTCAGGAGAGAAAGTATATTGAGAAAGGGGTGATGAAACAATGAAGAAATGGCTCACTATTTATAGAGGAAAAACCCCTATGTTCCCGGATCCCACGGATCCCTACCACTTGGATCCGGCTAGCACAAAGCTAGGGATCCGTGGTCCGCTCCTCTTTGCCCATGGGTATTTTTTGGTTATGGGTCATGGGTCATGGGTTATGGGTTGATCCATGGTTTCTTTCTAGATACAATGTATCTTAAGGATACAATGAACTTGGTTAAGTGGTTTATATAAAACCATGGGTTATGGGTCAAAACCATTTGCTAGTATTTACCCATTTAGTATATACTTGTATTTACCCATTTTAGCATACACTTAGTTTTACCCATTTTAGTATACTTAGTTTAAGTATATGTTTAACCCAATATGTAAACACTAGTTGTTGTACATATGTATCTAAATCATAAAATCACTTATACTTGTTTTAGTGTTTTATGTGAAAGCGTAAATGTGTTAGAAAACTATTAACTCAAACTATTTACGTACTCTATTTGTTTCGTGAAAATGATTTTACTTTTGTTATCGACAAAACATTAGAAGATCGTAAAATATAAATAAACTTTTTACGGCTTATTTGTATTAACAATCCCCCCCTTTTTTGTTGATGACAAAACATAAAATTATTTCAAGGAAAATTAAAATTCGTAAAATTTGAATTTGTAGCTTACTTTCTCCCCTTTTGTCAAAACAAAAAGTGTTTGAAGGAAGGCAACACATTGTTTTTAAGAAAAACATGTGAAAGAAAAAGTAAAAAGGAATAGAGAGCAAAATGGAAAGGATCTCGCTCTTTGCTCCCCTTGACGAGTCCATCCCTATGCAAGGGCGTCAATGATACTAATCTAGTTTGTTTGCAAATAAGTTTGCAAAAGATATTGTCTACGAGACGAATGTGCTCCCCCTTGATTATTGCAAAGGGATGTCATGAAATGTAAACCTAGTATTGCAAGTAATTTGCTATGTATTGCTTTGACATAAAGCTCCCCCTAGCTTTAGGGTGTCAAAGTCTTCATATGTAAATTGAATAACTACAAAACAAAGGTTAGAAATCAAGTATAATTCACAATTTCCTGCAAATGTGATTCAAGTTAGTAGAAAGAATGTTGTCTGTCTCACGGATCCCACGGTTCCCTCCCTAGTAGGGATCCCTAGCAAATCTGAGGGATCCGTCTCGGCCGATGAATAAAGTCAAGAAGATTGGTATAACAAGAAATGTTAATACCGAAAGGAGATATGGATTATAGAGTATACTCACATACTGAATATAGCAAGTAGCATGTAATTCCATTTAATAAACAAGAGTTCGATATACATGACTCGAAAACAAGAAAATAGACAATACATGACGAGGAATTTCTAGATCACCTAACGCTTGAAGCTAAGACACCACTATAATCTTCTAGCTCAAGTTTTGTTTAGGTTTAATCTCGTCAAACGTTCGAGGAGATGGTAGAACATGAAACGTTGGTCTTCGCATTCATGTATCAAACTTTTAACATGTTGACAATGATAGCAATCTTTGTCATGGCTAGGTAGTGATGGTGGATGAAATGAAATGGCTTGATTCGAAGGATCAAGTGAAGCGGCTTGTGGAGCTTCAAACGATGGAAGGATTGGTGGAGGTGCATTTAAGAATGACTCAACCAAGAATGATGGTGGTGGTAGAGAAGTGTCAACTTCCATATGGTCGGGTGGTTAACTTTGATGATTTGTCATAATCCAAATGGGATTATATGATGAAAACGCCAAGAAGGAAGTCGGAGCAAGTGTTGACTCAACACCTTGATTTTGAACCATTATTCCTCCTAATGAGGAGTATGTTGTCGGTGGAAGGATGACGCCCTAGGAGGCAAGTCCTCTAGATTGTAGAGGTGTGGTGATGATAGTGGGGATGTAAATGAAATAGCTCTAGGAACCAATGGTGATGGTTTGGGGGAGATGATATTGTTTGGCCTAGGAGGTATGGTGGTGTTTGGCAAAGGTAGTTTTGTGGGTACTAACCTTTTAGGAATTGGTTTGATTGGATGATGAAGGATTCTATCATTTGTCGGCTTGACCGGAGATGATTCAGTTGAGAAATTTTCGTGTATAACACGAGCTCTTTTCATTGGTGGTTCTTTGGTGGATAAGTTACTACTTGGGGTTTTCCTCATGATGAGATGATTTCAAGAGTTTGCAAAGGCTGAAAGTTAGGATGAGAGTGATGACTATGGAGGTCCTAACAAGATGGTTTATAAACTAAGAGATTTGGCAAGTGCATTTAAGCTTCAAGCCACTAGGATTCATTGGAATGTGATGATTGACATGCACAAGAGTCAACTCAGAGGTTGATACTGATCTAGGAACTCATTTAAGATGAGATGGAGTGTTTGAGTTAGGAAGATGAGTTGAAATGATTGCTTTAGCAAGATTTAACCTATACTGTCATATCGATCCCACGGCCCTCCTGAGGGATCCGCCTAGGCTAATCCTAGGATCTCTCAGCCTATGAAAGATTGGAAATGATGTTTCTAAGATCTAAGACCTATATTATCTTGAGTGTTTCAGTCCTCCTAAGTGTTTAAAATGAAGGGATGCTTGAGTACTTGAAGGTAATGAATGATGTAGCTAATGATTGTCTTTTGTGGAAGGATTTGGAACTTTCAAGAGTACCAATGGATGAACAAGGATGACACTAAAGATTTAGAATGTCAATTGAAGTTAGATGATCCTAGAGAATGGTTGTGTCTTAGGATAGTGTTTTTTTAGAAAATATCCTAGAAGCTTTGAGATGAGAAAACTAGATTTTGATCAAATTTGATCAATTTGGAGGTGAGGATGATTTATGATCAATTTTGCCATAATTGAAAGATTTCTAAGACTAGATGTGAGGGATCAAGTAGAAAATGAGGTGTGAGTTTAAGAGCAGAAGAGTAATGGATTAAAACGAAACGGTAGATCTATAAGCGTTTTTAGAGTGTAACCTTGAGTTATGTATGAATGGGAAAGATTAACCTATCTTGATAAGGACTTAATTTGCCTTAAGACACTATGTTTAGCTTAGTGTGAGGTGTTCTAAGAATGTTTTTGAAATACAATGATTGTAATTGCATTTTCTCACGACATCCCACGGTTCCTAAGAGTGGATCCGTCTAGTGTAACTTTGGGATCCGCCCATCTCGCCAAGCAGACCTTTACTAAAGGTATGCAATGATATTGACAATGCATTATATCTCAAGGATAGTCTAAAGAGAGTTCTAAATACTAAGATATCAAATGTTTTATTTCATGAAGGAAATTGGATTACATTGATAAAGCACAAGTACAAGAGATTTGATCCTATTTTGGAATACTATTGGTTTCCTTGAGTGTTCTCTCTAGGAGGATCATTAAGTGATTGATGAGTGTTGGTGGAGTCAAGAATGAAGAAAGTCTTCATGAGGGATATGTTTAGCGGTTCCATCATCTTGTTCACAAGTACGCACAACGGACTTTGAAATTGAGGATGGAAGTGCATAACATTATGATAGAGGCGTGTCAAGAACATTCCCTAAGGGATGAGTTTATTCTTGGAGCCTTGAAGATTTGCAATCACGCTTCTGCTAAGAAGTAGGCGAGATTGTATGGTTGTTGTGTTAGCAAACAGTACAACATGTGAGCACAACAAGGGGAAGGATTTCTATTTCCTAAGACTCCAAACATTTTCACATAGGATGAGTGCAAGAGGCTTGTACTCTTCTCGGATATCCCTTGTAAAGATAATGTTTGGATCGGAGTAATATGGTCGAGGTTTGCATATTATGCGATTTAAATCTTCCTGAGAGGGTGTGAACAATATGGACTATTTTCTTCATGAAAGTTGAAGAGAGAATCAAGAGACCAATCTTCCGTGAAGGCACATTGTCCATGATTTGGAATCCGGAGGATGTGAGCAAAATGCCCAAGGGTTAGAGTGAACTTTGGTTTTTGATATAAAACCAAAGAGATAGAGAGCGATCCTCGCTACGAACGAGTTCGACTTGACGGAAGAATTCCATTATGAACCTTGGACATATCTTCTCGTTGATTTCAAGAAGGCATTCTAGTCCTATGGCTCGGAAGGAGGTATTGATACCTTCTTCCAATTGTAGAGAGGTGTCTACAATACGTCCTTCATGGAAGTGACGGTTTTCGAGATTATTGAACCCACGGACATGATTGCAGGTGTGTTGGGTTCGAGAGAGATGTTCGGAGTGTAGACGCTAGTAAGTGAAAAATCAAACTCATATTCATGCGTCATAGTTGAACCTATATAAATGACAAGTTAATAAAAGGAGGTGTTTGTGGTCAACTTATGATAATCTAATGTTTTTACTAGATTTTTATTAACAATGGTTTCTAACAAGAAATACACTTAACTTACTTATGGTTTTGACATACATGTAGAATATTACTCTTAGAAGAAAAGAGGTTTTCGATTTGCATGAAAAGTCTTTTTCAAGAGGGACGGATCCCGGTTCCTTTTCAAAAGGGATCCGGCTAGTATAATTTCCGGATCCGTGGATCTCAGAAGTAACAAAATGCATTTTATAAAACATAGATTTTATAGTTTTATACCACCAAAATATGTTTTATCCTACATTTTTCCTTTAGCATGCATACATGACTTCTAATGTATTTAAAGAAATAAAACATATAAATCAAAAGAAATGATAAACACACTATAACAAAACAACCTAGATAATCTAGATCATTAATAATATTGCATTTCAATGCTAAGGATGATACAAAGGATTGGGTATATGACCCCAATATAGATTAACAACACAAAGTAAATGTCTCAGTATGTGAACTTCATCATAGGGAACACAAGTGCGATGAGTGTTATGACGATGAGCACGAGAGCGATGTAAACCATGTTGATGACGGATCTTCTTGGTTTCGGTTGAGATGGAATGAGGAGGAAGATGAAGTTTTAAGTGAGAGGGAATTTTTGAAATTGGATGATTTGAAAAAGGCGAGGATTTGTTGGATAGGTCGACTGGGAGTTTTTATAGGAAGGAGGAATTTTTGAAATTCGTGTTATGTTTTATTATTGGATTAAAATAAAACATAAGTTTAATATACTATGACTATAGACGAGAAATATAGCACGCATGTGAGAAAAAGGCTTCCTAACGAAGCTTCATGTAAACCATGTAATTTGCACAAAAGATAATCATATAAATACCTAAAAAGGTATACTTAATTATCAAGCAAAGTAAAAAGAAAGTCATACCTCTAGCACACTTAGGAATGTCTTTACAAATGACACAACAAATGTCACTTAGACGATTCCCGCTCCTTTGCGATTAAGATACCTTCTTAAGGAAGGTATTCTCGTTACCAAGTTACTCCTAAAGCTTGGTGGGTATGAGCTTTGACTAATCAACATGACAAAGAGGATTAGTGCAAAAAAAATAAAAAGGAAAAAAAATGTTGTTATCAACTTCAACATCCAAACATATAGTTTTGAAAAACATGGTGTTTGCTTTTATGAAAAACCTTCTTTGTAGTTTTCAATTAACCATGGATCGCAAGTTTTTAAAGTACAATATACTTCAAGAACCTTGGTAACGGCTCATGCCAATTGTGGAAAACTAGAAAGGGGGTTGAATAGTTTTACCAATTAAAACTTCCTTTTAATCTATTTAGATCGACTTATGTCAATCTATTTGGATGTGTGTGTTTGATGTTGATAAACAAACATATAAAGGTAAGTAATGAAAAGATAAGAGTAAGAAGCACAAAACCACAACACAAGTATTTATAGTGGTTCGGCTACAAGGTCACCTTCCTTGCCCTACTCCACTCCCCGAGTCACCTACTCGAGAGTTCATAATCCCTACACCAATCTCCTGCATGAGAAGCCTTCACACAACGCCGCTAACCTTTTTCCACACAAAGCTAAATACCGAGTTCTTTCACACCAAGGCGAACCACACCTAACACAACGTCGCCTACCCTTTATACGGTGCTAGGCTAACCACTGAGTTCTTTCACACCTTAGGAGAACTAATCCTATCACAACGTCGTCTACCCTTTATTAGGTACTAGGCTAAGCACCTAGTTCCATTGCAATGGAGGAACTACTACCACACTACACCAA